>JADRCD010199668.1:40984-60779 GCA_019843815.1 Montemys delectorum | reverse complement strand
CAACCAACCAACCAAACAACCAACCAACCAAACAAACAAACAACCAAACAACCAAACAACCAAACAACCAAACAACCAACCAAACAACCAACCAACCCACCCCAATGAGGAGGTGCATGAACAGTAACACGTATTTCTTACAGTTCTAGAGACACACAGAGAGGCCCAAGATCAGGGCACAGACAGGTTCAGTGTGAGGGACAACATCGTGAGGGCCTGCATCATCGAGGAGGTAGATAAATCCCTCTCGCCATTGCCCAGACCAAGTCACATCCAGAAGGCCTCGCTTCTTAGTACTGCTGCATTGGGGGTTAGATCTCTACACATTTAGACCACAGCAACAAGTCCTCTTTCTCTAGCTTCATAAGATGGATCATACTTATTCATATGTTCTTTCCTTGTTTAAAACTGCAAATATAAGTGAAAAAAATAATCAAAAGCCTAATGACAGATGGAGGCAGTATTAGTAGCCAGAATAATGATGTAATATATCCTTATATTCTAAATATTATATAAGTAGTCAGAAAAATAAAGCCACTTGAAAAGGGCAAGGTAGGGACCAGAGAGACAGCTCAGTGGTTAAGATCCCTTACCACCCCTGGAGAGTCCTGAGTTCAGCTTCCCTGCACCCATGCTGGGTGGTGCTCAGCTACCTGTAACTCCAGCTCTAGGGAGTCCAGTGTTCTCTTCTGGTCTCTCTAGGAGCCCCTACCTTACTTACTTATATGTACCTAATTCACCCCCCACATAAATAAAAATAAATTGTTATTAAAAAGCTAAGCCAATAAGTAGATAATTCAGCAGAAGGAGCAATGAATATGATCAGCTATTCAGCTTGCTGGTAATTAAAGCGTTAAAGTGGAGGTAGATTCCCATTTTCGCGTGTTAAAGTCTTAGTTGACAAGTATTTGAAAGACATGAGCATACTTGTTTTGGTTGGTTTGAGAGTATGGTTTGGAGTTAGAGCAATATAGTAGGCAAGATGACTGCCTCTCATGCCAATCCATGAGAAAGGTAACTGGGTGAGTTTGTTCCTGCTCCAAAGTTCAGTTTGTCAGTGTTTCCTGTGCAGAGGTAAATCCCGAGAGATCTTTGGAGAGGAAAGGGAAGGGGTAGTGTGTGGCACACAGAAGGCTCCAGCCTTTGAAGTTGGAGCTCCCTAGCAAGTGTACCTGCTCCCTGGCACCTGGCACCCGTAGGCCCTTTGCTTTGGGGATTTGTTCTAGCCAGTGAGAGCAGGAGCTGCTCTGGGGTAGGGTGGGGTGTATGTGTGTGAATCTGCAGTGTGCCTCCCAGTTTGTGGGTGCTTAGTGGATGATGCTCTGAGGTGAGCGTACTTCCTCTAAAAGGACTTAGGGAGCCGCCAACTACGTGTACCGAGTGTGCCACGTGTACCGTGTGTACCATGTGTACCACGCATACCGCGTGCGCACGTGACCTCAGGAGTGCCTCTTAAACTGTATCGCATGGCTGGGGAGCAAAAGAGGACAGTACAGTTTGGCATGTTTGGCTGAGAGACAGGAGCAGGGAACCATGGGAGCGGGGGACCATGGGAGCAGGAGACCATGGGAGCGGGGGACCATGGGAGTGGGGAACCATGGAGAGAGAAGTGTGGTTAAGGCAGTTCAGAGATGAGGTCATGAGGTCGGGAATTTCACACTCCCTTCTGCAGGGAATGCGAAGCTTCCCCATCAGTCAAGCTAGGTACCGCCTGTCAGGGTGGCATGCTTTGTCAGGGTGGCTTGCTTCCCGGCTCTGGGCTGCGTTAGCTCACTGCTTGGCATGCTAAAATACGGAGACTGCCAAAAGCAACTTCAAGATGCTCTTTAAAAATAGTGTATTTAATATGAAAGTTCAGCTGAAGTTGAACATTAGGTGAAGTTGTCATACAACCTGAAATCTCTTCTTTTCAAGAAGGCTGATTTTCTTCCCTCAGATGAAAAGTAAATGATTAATTAGTCTGTCATTATAAAAGGAGAGAATGTTAGTAGATTCTGCATTTCCTTTTAAACAGGTTGCCTATTATATTCCTTTCCGGTTTCCTATATAGATATTTTAGAAACATCTCTTTTTAACCTCACCACCACTGTCAAAGTTACCAACACATTTTAAGCTCTTCTTGAACAATGGCAATTTCTTTCTTTCTTTCTTTCTTTCTTTCTTTCTTTCTTTCTTTCTTTCTTTCTTTCTTTCTTTTCAGTATCCAATTGTCTGCCTCACCCCCTGTCCCCCAACAAACTCTGTGTGCTGCAGACAGCAGATCTGGAGAGGTGGGCTCCAGGCCTGCTTGCCTAGCCATGTGGACTTCATGTGCCTCATTCATAAGAAATGCATTCAAGTTTACGTGTCTGATGAGTGGAGACAGTACAATCTACTTATTGTGCTTTTTAAAAACAGGTTGTGTGTGTGTGTGTGTGTGTATGTGTGTGTGTGTGTGTATGTGTGTGTGTGTATGTGTGCGTGTGTGTGTATGTGTGTGTGAAAGAGAGAGAAAGTGTATGTGTGTGTGTGTGTGTGTGTGTATGTGTGTAAGAAAGAGAGAGGGAGAGGGAGAGGGAGAGGGAGGAGAGGGGGAGGGGGAGGGGGAGGGGGAGAGGGAGAGGTGTTCATGGAGGCCAGAAGAGGGCATCAGATCCTCTGGAGCTAGACTTAGGTGTCTGTGCTGGGCTCTGAACCCCAGTCCTCTAGAAGAGCAGCAGGCGCTCTTAACTGTTGAGCCATGTGTGCAGCCCCCCGTTGCTGCTCCTTTCAATTTCGTGGTGCTTTTGGGCATCTTTTCTTTTCCCTTCCCCCACTGGAGCTGTGGCCCTTCTCTCCAAAGCCTTGGCTAACACGGAAGATGATCTTTCTTCCCCAGATTTGCCGAGCAGGTGTGTAAATCTCCTTTTATGTCCTAGATCATCTTGACGCATAGCATGGCTCTGACTGGCAGTGGCCGTTCCCCAGTCCTGTGCACAGCTATCCCTGGGCTTTTCCTTCAGGGACACATTTCTTCTCCTTGATAATGTCCCTGCATTCCTGGATCACATGATTCCCCAGTTTTTGACTTATGACCTTAGTTTGGTACAAAATCTCTAAAAAGGAGAAAGCTCTTGTGTTTTGTGGTTTTTTTGTTTATTTGTTTTGTTTTTGTTTTTGTTTTGGCCTATATATATCTAAAAATGTCTAGGCTCTTTCTTCTTAATACCGAAACTGAGGGCCACCAGGCTATGACACTTTCCAAGGCTGCATGCGTAGCTTTTATTGTCATGTTGAATTGCTTTGAATTTTTTAAAAAAGAAACATCTAGTAACTGAAAAAATATTTTGCTCTGAAGTTCTGAAACTGGTCAATTGGTTGTATTTTAGCTTTCCGAGAATAATTCTCTCTAGGTGCCAGTGAGCTATCCGCACTACTGTGTCTATATAGGAGGTGTGCAGAGTTCCGGGCCCCTGGTGGCAGTGGTACCTCTTGCCGATTTATCTGGACACCGGAGTGCCCTCAGCACATTGCACCGTCTGGTGACATTCCCAGTGCAGGTTCACAGTCATGTACTTAGAAATGATTGCAATGTTGTAGCCATAAGCAATGGGGTCTGAATTAGAAAGCAGCGCACCCTGCTGCCACCCTCCCGTGCGACTGTTTAGACCTGGCTTACACACGGAAATGGGTGCTGCCTTTAATTGGATGGTATTACCCACCTGTCTGTCATAACTCTGTGCTGCACCTGAGAATTCCTAATGTTACTTTGTTTTCATATTTTTATCGTCTCTAAGAATTTCATAAATTGTGTTTTCATTGTATCCACATCCTTCCTTCCCAGCTCTCCCCAGACCCACCCCTACCTCCCTCTACCTCCAACTTGGCTCCTCCTTTTTTAGATAATAACCTATTGAGTCCGGTTTGTGCTGCCTGTATCCTACTTGGGTGTGGGGACACCCACTGAAGTGTGGTTGATTTGCCAGAGCACATGCCTTTAAAAATCCAGACTCTCCTTTCTCCAGAAGCCACTGACTGTCCATAGCGTCTCAGTTGGGGGTGAGGGCTCATGATCCCCCACCCACCCCAAGCTACAGTGTTGACTGGCTTGATCTTGTGCTGCTTTTGTAGGAGTAGCCATAGCTGCTGGAGCTTGAGAGCAGTGGTCCTATCGTGTCCTGAAGGTGCTTGCTCTGCTGCTCCCTGACGTCTAGCTCTTTCTAGAATCTTTCTGCCCCATCCTTCATCATGGTCCTTGAACTGTGTTGTGCATGTGTTGCTACAGGTGTCCCAGTTGTAAATTTCTTCATTAGCTGTTGTCTACTGCAAAATGAAGCTTCTCTGGTGTGGTTTGAGAGCTAGCCTCATCTGTGTGAACAGAGCTAAGTTTGATACTGTGTCCATTTAGCAGAAAAATGGTAGTAGGCTTACCCTGGTGAGTGTGGGCTTTCAGTGGTGGGTTCTGGGCCAGATCTCCAGCAATCGGGCCAGAAAGCAACAGGCTGCCCCAAACATTCTTGCCACTATTGCAGCCATGGCGTCTGGAGAGGGCTGGGAGGGCAGCGGTGAGCGGGAAGTGAGGAGAGACGTCAGTAACTCTAAGGAAGTGTGAAAAAGCCATATAAAATCTATTTTATAAGACAGTATATCAACTATATATGAATTTAGGTAACTATATATAACTGTATATCAAGAATATAAATACATATGAATTTAACTGGAGTTATCTTATACAGTTACACTGTTCCTCCCAGAATCGCTAAGTTGCCGACTAAGCAGAGCAGCAGGCAGCGGTTCCCCTGGAGCTGTTGGTCAGAGGTGACTGCAGACCCCTAACAATGCAGGTGTTCTCCTTCTGTTCAGCAGAACTCGATGGTTAGACCCTATTGCTGAAGGAAGACAGCACCCACATTGGTCACAGAACATAGAAAAATTCAAGTTGGTTCTGAGCAGGAAGCTCTCCCCTGCTGGCTAGCTTTCGTAGCACTAGAAGATGTTGTGCAGGCTGCTAGGAGTGGGGTGCAGTGGGTGGGGTAGGGGTGATCATTGTTTAGCCCAGCTGTGAACCCAGTAAATGACAACAATGACTGGCAAGACAAGGTATGTCATCTTAGTCTTGATTTTTAGTTTGAATGTTGCTTTTTTTCCTTTAGAAACATGTGCTGACTTTGTATTTGTTTTTGTTTTTTGCCTTGGTTTCTTTTTTTGTGGGGGGATGAGAGGGATGTCTTCTTTTATCTTCTAATACTCTGGGATCCACGGAACCCCAGCCTTCTATTCCTGCTGGAGGCTCATTTGTGTAAATCGTTTCTCTTCTTGGGTAAGCCTTTTCCCTTTGCGGTCATTCTCCTGCCTCCTCCCGTGAGGAGATCCATCTTGAGTGATATTATCCAGTATGACACAGTGTGAGTTTGCATGGTCACAGAATTGCTGTATTCAACAGGGAGAAGATGAGCGTGAGTGGAAACGACTCTTTCTGGAAAAATTACCTCTTTTTTTTTTTTTTAATTAAAAAAACAAACCAGTGCTAGAGTGGATTTTGGCCAGCTACCAGGGGGCAGTGCAGACAGTGAGTGATCCTCACCCTCCTCAAGCCTCAGAACAGTCTCCACATGAGGGCGCTATTCTCCGCACAAATCCTTTTAAGAGAGCATCTCTGAGGGCAGCGCCTACGGATAGTCCGATAGTCCCACAGTATGTGAGAGGTAAAGAGCTAACTTCTTACATATGCCCCGAAGGCCACTAACACGTTTGCTGATGCCCCCTACCGGGTTAAGACCCTTGTCTCTTTTATTATGAACTGCCTTAACATAATGTTATTGCAGTTAATATTTAGATTCTCAGTATCTATGACAAGGAATTTCATGTGGGGAATCTTACCTCGTTGAAAGCTGACCTATCTCCTTAACTGAGTGACTAGATGAGTGTCTAGCTTGCCCAGAGAAGGGGTGTTAGTGTATACGATAGAGAAGATTGTCCAGCAAAGGAAGGGTGATTCTGCCATATGTGGGTCAGTCTCCTAACTCCAGTGGCCGTGGGGACAATTGCCCTGGAAGGGAAAACCAGAGCTTCATGGGAGGAGCTTCAAGTTCTTGAGGGCTATAAATTTAGCTGAAGCGGGTGGCCAGCTAGCCATTAAAAATGCACACAGATTCTTTGGAAGTAGCTTGTAAGTTCATATATAAACATAGTCTCTTCAGTCAGGTTTAGAAGTCCTTCAAGGCGATGCACAGTATCCGGACAGTACTGTCTCCCTGGACGACTTACTCTGACCGTCTTCAAGTGAGGGAATACCCATGTTCTGTGTCTTTCAGTGTGCTATTTATGGTTGCTAGTGTGCATGTTTGTGTCTCCTAGGATAAAGATGGATATTGCTATATCACCCGAGGCTGGTCCAATTCTGGACCTGCAGTGCAACTTACTCTCCTTTGGGAGTGGAGTCCCCTTCTATTATTGTCATTGTTGCTTATTTTGTCCTTTTCCTCAACTATGCTGAAGGCCTGCTCTCTGTGAGGGCCTGCTCTCCCTGAGGGCCAGCTCCCTGTGAGGGCCCACTCTGTGAGGGTCTGCTCCCTGTGAGGGCCTGTTCTCCTGTGAGGTCCTGCTCCCTGTGAGGGCCTCCCTGTAAGGGTCTGCATTCTGTGAAGGCATGCTTTCCCTATGAGGGCCTGCTTTCCCTGTGAGAGCCAGCTCTCTGTGAGGGTCTACTGCCTGTGAGGGTCTACTTTCTGTGAGGGCCTGCTGCCTGTAAGGGTCTACTCTCTGAGAGGGCCTGCTCTCCCTGTGAGAGCCTGCTCCCAGTGAGGGCCTCTCCCTGTAAGGACATGCTCCCTGTGAGGGCCTGCTCTCCCTATGAAGGCCCACTCTTTGCGTGGGCCTGCTTTCCCTGTGAGAGCTAGCTCCCTGTGAGGGCCTGCTCCCTTTGAGGGTCTGCTCTCTGTGAGGGTCTGCTCTCTGTGAGGGTCTGCTCTCTGTGAGGGTCTGCTCTCTGTGAGGGTCTGCTCCCTGTGTGGGTCTGCTCTCTGTGAGGGTCTGCTCTCTGTGAGGGTCTGCTCTCCCTGTGAGGGTCTGCTCTCTGTGAGGGTCTGCTCCCTGTGAGGGTCTGCTCCCTGTGAGGGTCTGCTCTCTGTGAGGGTCTGCTATCTGCAAGGGAACACTTTGCTCAGTATGTCAGGTGCTCTGTGAGCATCTTCCGGCGTTATCTGGTTTTTGCTGGAAACATAGCAATCCCTTTCATGCCTTTTCTTGCTAGTTGCTCTCCTGGGCGCTCTTTATCTTCATGATCTCAGTAAGGTGGCTCCCTTTCTGGTAACAAGTATAAATAGCTTGCAAATCATTCTTTCTAATTTATTTGGTTGGCTGTTTTATCAGGTTGGTCACCCCCTCCTCTAGGCAGTGAGTTGGGGCTCATGACTGACCTTCTGAGTTTCTCCCCCTCCGTTTCCCTCTCTGGCTGCCCTCAACCCCCAATGCCTTGAGTCTTGTTACAGTATGCCCCAACTTTGTTTTCTAATTGTTATTATAATCACTGTATCTCTACCTCCTTACAACTGACAGTGTCAAGGAGACCCTACCTATTCTAGGGTACCAGGGGCCAAGCACGTTAGCTAGTCATTTTCTAACTGGAGTCGGCCAGCATATAGGTTTGTTCTTCATAACGTATGGGTAAATCAGGCCTTTACAAACAGGGTCATTGTTGCTTAGCAACAGGATACAGTCTGAGAAATGTGTCCTTACGTGAGTTTCACTGCAAACATAATAAAAAAACACTTACCCAAACTAAGACATAGTTATATTGCTATCAGAGAATGCAATCCTATGTTCCCATTGAACATGAGGAACACATTTAACAAGATGTTGTTTTTATGTTACTGTGTGACACATGTATTCTTAGTAAAAGCTTCAGTGAGTTTTATTTATCTCACAGATTTAGATAGAAAACATTGTAACAGAATCTGCATACTGTAATTTCTTAAAACCATACTCATTCTTGAAGTCCCAGTGCTAGACTCTTTTGTCATTTTATATAGCTTCAGCTCTTACTTCAGTCTTATCTGCTTTGGGTTCCCATGGCAGTTGCTCTCCAGCTTGACCTTTGACACTGTCCAGCAGACAGCTGGATTTAGTAGTTAGCTGCTTTTGCATCTGAACATTGCATGACCAGTGATATGGTGACGTGCTGACTGATTATGGCAGTTGTCTTCTCACTCATTTTTTTTAAAAATTGGTTATTTATTTACGTTTCAAAAATGTTACGTTTTAAAGGACATCTTTAAACAGAATATCTTTACATTCTTTATTTTTGCTAATCAGATTTTACTTACCTTCTTTAAAGTAATTTAAGAATAATTGAATTAGGGAGATAGCTTGGCAGAGTGTGTGCTTAGCATGTTTGGGGCTCTTGGTCTAATTCTTAGCACCACCCCAAAATAAAGCAGTCCACCTAGTTTTGCTTATGAATTTTATGTTTAAATACAGGATTATTATGAAAAATATTAAAAATGAAACCGACATGTTCCCATGCTTATGCCACCAACTCTGCCCTGGTGGCCTGGCCCGCCATGCACTGGTGGGCAATGGCTGACCTGTTTTTATCTTGTGGAGACTCTGACTCAGAGCTCCAAAATCTCTCCACCCAGCTTGCTAAGTTCCCACTGGCGTGTCATTACCACGCCAGCCCCGTGCTTCAAAGCCATCACAACCTTTGTGGTGCACATTAGGCAAATCCACACTTTGCTGCTTTCTCTCTTGAACCCAGATGAGCCGCTAGGTGAAGGAAAACACAGCATAATGGTAACTCACTCACTGGGTGCAACAATTAAAATCCTAAGCTTGCAAGCCTTATTAAATCTAAATCCTCCGGTGGCGAATCCTGATGGATCTGCCACTGAAACCAGGAGACACTCATAGCTACACCTTGTCCTCACACTGTCCCAGTCCAAAAAAGCCTAACTCTCTCCTGCTTCCTCTCTTCCTCCGTCTAACCCAGAAGTCCCGCCTACTCGCCCAGTGATTGGCTCCTTTGTTCATTAGGAGATTGGTTCACAAGAAATCACTGAGTACTTGACTCACTCCTGGTGCACAGCCTCTCCCAAGAGAGTGGAATTAGCATGAACATACCAACAATGCCAGGCCCATCCACCACACAGGATTACTGTTTTTGACATTGTTAGTGTTATTCCCAGTGGCAAGCCCTCAGAGTTGCTCCCTCACAGCCATTTTCCTACTCGACACAGAAGACTTTCAGACTTATTTGTCAAACTATAATATTTAATAGCTGTAATTGTCTAAACTTCCTAATTATATGTTGAGCTTGCTAATGCTTGTCAGCACTGCTGCTTCCAGGCAAAGCTTAAACATCATGTAAGCAAGTTTCTAATGTTATAATAGAATTAAATTCATCTGACCTGGGTCCTGGGCTTATTTCAGACATCAGAATGATACTTATCACGAAGCTCTAAGAGCATTTCAATTTAAAAATTGACCTTTTGGAATTGATCCTTCTAGTCCTTTAGTTGTACATAATCAACATACACTTAAGCAACCCGACTTAATTAATGTGTCTTCAAAATATAACATGGCTATAAAATGTCTGTAGGGCGAAATGCCTTTAAAATGACATTCTCTTTCTTTACAGAGATACTTTCTAGTTGGGAGCAATCATGCAGAAACGAAGTACCGAGTCCTGAAAATTGATAGAACAGAACCAAAGGACTTGGTGGTAATCGATGACAGGGTGAGTATCAGGCTCCCTGCACGTCCCTCACACCAGGGCTACGGCGTGTGTTGTCCTGAGGAGGTGAAGTCACGGCTCTTAGTGGGATGGTCCCTGGGGTGGTGGTGTTTTTGTTGTATTATTTTAATCACACACCTCAGTTTCCTCACTGGCTTCTAGAAATTACTGGTGTTGAGAACTACGCAGAACGATATTTTGTCTGTGCACACATCCCCTAGAAAGTCAATGAAGACATCTTCCTAGCCCACTGGCCTTTAAGGATTTAGTATGACTAACATTGCATCTGCCAGAGGGAGTATGGCTGTGCTTCAGTACAGATGTTTTACTATGCTGATGGAAAGCACATTTGGAGGCTTGCTGTACGCTGAGAAACGCTAAACAATTGTTATGCAGATCCTGTGTTGTCTGGACACGTATGCAAGAACATGATGCTGTCAGTCGAGGTGGTGGCGCTGCCGTGTTAACTTCTAGCTTCTCCAAATGAAAGGACTTATTCTTTATGTTGAATTTCCTAGATAAACATTTCTGAATCCGTATAGGTTCCAGTCTTATGAAATACATTAGTAGTTGTAGTTTGGAATAGTTTTCATTAAAATCTTTGCAGACGTATGTTTTGTGTTCTAACGATTGTGGATAAATTCATTATTACGGTTTTTGATTTCCTGAACTACTCCTGGGAGTCCACGGCCCCGGATCTGCCTGGAAGCTCCTATTAATATTGTGAGGTATTCTTGGCTTTATACGGTGCTGGGGATGACTGATCAGGGAGAGCCTCAAGGAACTTACCAGTTATGGGCCGCCTCACACAAATGCACGTCTAGTCAAGGGTTTGCATCTCATTTTAAGGGGTTCACAAACTTACTGAAATAGATGGATCCCTTTGATCTCTGAATCTCAAGTGCACACTCTAAAGCGTTGACATAATTTTCGAACACAGCAGTGGGAGCCAGACACCAGCCTTACATGTTGTTGCGTGCCTGCTGCCTTTTGCCAGTGCTAGCTCAGTCATACGTTACACAGTTCACAGAATCATTTATGAGTCCTGCAGGCAACTGGCAGTTTTCAGCGACAGATAAAGAACCCCAGGGAAAGGTCTCACAGGTGGCCTGTGCTTGTCTCACAGCATGTGTACACGCAACAAGAGGTGCGGGAACTTCTTGGCCGCCTGGATTTAGGAAACAGAACAAAGATGAGCCAGAAAGGATCCTCCGGGTTGTTTCGAGCTGTCTCAGCCTTCGGGGTTGTAGGTAAGAAGTGTGCACCCTTTGTTTCCTTCTTTATTTTGGTATAGATTACTTAAAGAGAGCTCGTACGGCTCTATAGCTATATAGTCTAAACATGTCCCCCGTGGCTCTGGCTGCTTCAGTCGTCACCAATCTATCAGACAATATCCGCTCATGCGTTTAGTTAGCACTGTTCAGGTTTCTATAGACATTAACAAATAATAGAGGAATGCTTGGAGGTATCTACTGTCTGGCTTGCTGTGGAATGAAAAGTTAAGATTAGCGTGAGCTCTAAGCATCTACCTCCCTGCCTATCAGTCTGCTAGAATTACAGATACAGTAAAACTTGCTCTAAATTGAACAGGACAGGCTGCCGTATAGCCTGTCCCAGACTCGTTCTTCGGATGACGTCTCACTTGGATTTCCTTTGTTAATAGGATGGCCACAAACAACCCGGGGAAATGGTTTATTTGGCTTGTGTTTATAGTTCATTATCCAGAGAAGTCAGGGCAGGAACTGGAGGCAGGGATGATGCAGAGGCCACGAAGGAGTGCTGCTTCCTTGTGACTTGGGCGGCCTACTTTCTTATCCACCCAGGACCACCAGCCCAAGGGCGCCACCTCAGTGAGCGGGACCCTCCGTGTATAGGCCAGGCCTGGAGAAGCAGCATCTTCTGGATTAAAATTTCTTCTTGCCAGATGACCCTGGCTTGTGTTAAGTTGACATAAAAACCAGCCATCACAGCGACCGCTGTCTTACTCAATGAGAAAGTTTCTTCAACAATCACAGAGGGACAGATTCTATTCGTACTACAGAGTGTAAACCACTGGGAGTCGGAGACTCGGTTTCCATTTATAGCAAGGTCAGTGGAGCTTCAGATAAGGGATTCCAAGCTGTGCTAGCTTTGCAGGGAAAATGGACTTTAGTTCACTTCAAAGACCTGATGTTGATCTCTTCCACATCCTCTCTAAGGCAGGGTCTCCCTGTCTGGCCTAGGTACCTCTGGCTGGCCTGGAGTTTGCTGTGTAGACCAGGCTGCCCTCGGACTCTCAGAGATCCTCCTGCCTCTGCCTCCCAAGTGCTGGGATTAAAGTTGCGTACCTCCTCGGCTAGCCTGCTATTGATCTCTCTAGGTACAGCCTGCTTTAGCCTGCACCTGCTCCTTCCCATTTTATTCAAGCTCTGTCCCCTTTCTTTTCCCATACATAGATGCTCTGTGCTCCCCTCCTCGAGACAGACCATTAAACCTGTCTGTGCTGCATGCTGACACATGTTACTTTCTTCATGGTTGTGAGAACACAGCCTAGAAAGGTCTCTTTGGTTCACAGTGGGAGGGCACAATTCTTCATGGCAGGAAAGGCACAGCGGGGAAGGCACAGCGGCAGTGGGGAGGCAGCTGGTCACATGCAGCCATGGTCAGGAAGCAGAGAGGAGTGAACCGTGGTCCTCATCCCAGCTTCTCCCATCTCTTCATTCAGTCCTGGCCCTGAGCTTGTGAGTGGTAATGCACACAATCAGAGTGAACCTTCCTGTCTCGGTTCATCCACTCTGGGAAGAGATTTGTCTCCTAGGTGACCTTAGCCATCACAGATAGCTCTGTGCCTGATTGGGCTAGGACAGAGGAGGGAAGCCAATTCAGACAAGGCGACTGAGGTTGTAATTACACAGCCAAATCCTGTGGTGAAAGTTCAGTCATGTCGGAGTTTGTAATACGCAGATCTGGAAAGACAGGAAAGCTTTCCTGGAGCAGAGGAGGTTTACACTGCATCCTGAGAGTGGAGTGTGGTCCAGGTGAAGATGGGGAAGAGAGGTGGGGGCTCCGTAGGAGTGACAGCAGACGCCGTAGGTGCCCCCTACCTATAGTATCTGGGGGGTTGGTAGGTAGTTATCCTAGCAAAGGCAGGTTGCTCAGGGATGTGGGGAGCTTGAATATGACAAAAGCAGAGTATTCACATCACAGCTTCTCAACCCAGGTCCTTTAGAAAAGCAACTGAGCTGTCTCTCTAGTGACTAGATGGACTAGAGCAGTTGTTCTCAACCTTTGGGTCATTACTCACATCTCAGATATTTACATTATGATTTATAATCAAAATTTTGATTGATTATAGTCCAAAGATTTCTTTGTAAGTGTGTGTGTGTGTGTGTGTGTGTGTGTGTATACATTTGTATGAAAATGCCCACAGAAGTCAGAGAAGTTGGAGTTGTAGGAGGTTGTGAGCCACTTGATGTGGATGCTGATAAACAAACTTGAGTCTTCTGAAAGAACAATTCATTCTTAACTTCAGAGCCATCTTTCCAGCCCATAGAACAACTTTTTGATGGTGATTTTCTGAGGTATATGTGGTATAGAATGTCTTATTGGCTAGTATTTACAATAGAAATTACTGTGATGATTAAGTATACAGAGTGAAGGGAGATTATAAAATCCCATTAAAATAGCTGCAGTGGGTACTCTGGCATTGTATTGGACTGCTTGCCCATATGTTAAATGACGTCTAGACTGTGCGATGTTGATTTTTTTGTGGCACTTTTTGATAATTTTTTGTTGCTCTTGACATGCTTGCTTTTTAGCAGTCTTCTTTACCTCATTTTCTATTGATCACCGAGATTTCAATACTAGAAAGCTTATTTGATCAACTGATAACTAGGTATTAATTTAACACATACATAAGCGCTGGATAGGGCCATCTTAGCTCCTTCTCTCATAGTAAGAGAGCCCTCTGCGGCTCGAAGCTGCCCCTAGGTGATGACAGCATAAAGAGACTCAAGCAATGATACAGTGCATGCCACGTGCAGTTTAGCTCCTGGAGATGTGTCTCCTATGTTCAGTTTACCCATAGGAAGCATGGTTCTGATCAGTGAAGACTAAATAGAGAGCTAATGAAAGTTTCTATTCTTTATAGTCTTGTTTCAGAAATAATGAAGGGCACTGAAATTATAGAAAATGCTTACCTTTAAAAAAAGTGTCATCTCACTGTCAGAAGAACAGGTGTGTGAAATGACTGAAATTTTACATGGTTACATCACAAATGGGTACCTTGTATTCTGAAATAGTTTCTCTGCTAACTTTCAGCATGCCAAGTTTGTGGATGTTTTTGTTGTACTCTTTTAAGCTATTATGTTGATACACAGTTTACAAGAATCCAGAGCAGCCCTCCTCAGCTTTTTGTAGTTCAGCGCCAGCCTTGCCACCAGTATTTTGCAGAGTCATAACATAGTGCTGTGATTCGTAGCTTGTGTGTGGAGTGTGCCATGTGTGGTATGCAGTCTCCTCTATGCTTGTTTAGAATGAGCTCTAGAGAGCATCCATACGGGTGTCATGGCAACCTCAGTGCTGTGGACTGCCGTTTGAGAGTGTCCGTATTCAGCTGCATTCAGGTGAAACCTCAATTAGTCAGGTAAGGCTGAGCCTGTGGTTGGGCAGGAGAAGGGAAGACAGTGCTGAATAGGCTGAATATCCTTAATCAGAAAGTTAAAAGTCCAAGTGCTCCAAACCTCTGACCTGTGGCAGCTTTTCTAAGTAGCTCATGTATGTGACAGTCATCTCTCAGTCACTGAATGTGGTCTAGTTAGAAGTGAGCTCCTTGCTGTATCAGTTAGGAAATGCAGAGACAGGGCCGAAATGCAGAGACAGGGCCGGCTGGTTCAGAGGGCGTCAGTGTGCATTTTATGTGTGCATTTTATGTATGGTTTTATCTCCCTCTTCCTTTTCCTAGTGCTGATGATCAAGCCTACACCCTGGTGCATGCTGGGCAAACAGTCTACCACTGAGCCACTTTTTCCAGCCTGATTATGTATTTTTTACATTATTTTCCTTTACTACAATCTCTTCTTTCATTTGTATCTGTTTGTGTGAGTGTGTGTGTAACTCTATGCATTGTGTATATATACGCACGTGAGTGTGGGTGTGAGTGTATGCATATAGAAGTAGAATTATGGCGTAAATCATAAAATGTTCCATCTTACTCACTTTAAAGTGTACAACTCAGTGTGTTATTTGTCTATTGACAGACTTCTAGATGGTTTTCTTTATACAGAATTGAAAGTGTTCCCTTGAACAACTCTCCTTACTTTTTTATATAATGTATATTTATACAATATGTATTCTATAGGTATTCTATATGTCTAATCACATACATAGGACTAGTTATGTAACACAGGCTATCCCCAAATTCATTGTGTAGCTGAAGATGACCGGGAGCACCTGATCTTCCTGCTTTCATCCCAAGGGATAAAACGATGAGTCAGCGCCACTGTGCCTGACTTAATCAGTGCCGGGACCGTCCCGGAGCTTTGTGCTTGCTAGGCGAGGACTCCTCCAGCTTAGCCACATCTCCAGCCACCACCCAAAATAAGCTTAGGTTATGTGAGTGCCAAAACCTTCTATGACTGTAAAGTTATAAAAGTGCTAAAGCAGGAAATGTGTAAAGTATTTGGTAAATATGTTTCTAAAATCATTTGCATTGCTCAGTTTATGTGACATTATATTTGTTTTTCTTATTTGCAGGTTTTGTCAGGTTCTTAGAAGGCTACTATATTGTGTTAATAACTAAGCGGAGGAAGATGGCAGATATTGGAGGTCATGCAATTTATAAGATTGAAGATACAAGTATGATTTATATCCCCAATGACTCTGTTCGGATTACTCACCCCGACGAAGCTAGGTATGCACTGGTACTGACAACTTCTTATTTGCTTTTGACAGCAACAGAACCAAAGAAATACAAATGTCTTATAGAAACATTGAATGTTGGATCAAAATTCCAGTTTCTGCTAGGGGTTGTAAAGGTCTTTTCTGGCGGTCCGACAAGGGTCAACAGCCACTGCTAAAGCCGCCATGTGTGGGAAACAAAGTCCACATGGTGTCGGCATGCTAAAATAAATGTATAGCTTATGATAATTTACAGAGATGAACAATGATTTCCTACATTAAAACTGGTAGACATGTTTAGCCAAATGCTAACACTTAGTATCACCTCTTTACTTATTTGTTGTGTGTGTTGTATGTGTGCACACGTGTGTGGGTTCACATGTGTGCAGAGGCTGGGTGTTGGGTGTCCTGCTGTATTGTTTTTTTCTGCTCTATTTCCTTGAGACAGGGCCTCTAACCAGAACCAGAGCTTGCTGTTTTTCCAGCTAGAACGGCTGCCATTGGCCGCAGAGATGCTTCCGTCTCTGCGGCCGCCCGCTAGCTCTAGTCAGAGGAGCCTGCAGCCATAGCTGGGGTTTTAAGTTGGCGCACGCTGGTTAAGCACCGCACTCACTGGGCTGTCTCTCCAGCCCTAATGTCACCTTTTCATCTGAAACAATGGGAGCAACACCGACTGCCTTAGCACTTCTGCTCAAAATGTTTCATGCATACGGGTGGAATCAGGCAGACCCATATTGTGGGACCTTTTGTGAGACAGTGGTCTGCAAGACCCTTACAAATGTGCAAGTCATCAAAGAAAAAAGTAGACCTGTAGCTTTTAGAACAGACATGACAGGTGCACCCTGTGATTTTCACTTGGATCCCCAGTGAAGGCATGTCATGTATGCACACGCACACAGAGCTATAGAGGACTGTTGGACAGGGTTAGCAAGCATGTGCACTGTAATGTACGGTTCAGTTATGCCATGCTATAAAAATTCAAAGGACACCAGGCAAAATTATATTTTTATAGTTGGTAATAGTTTAGAATTTAGCTATGCTCTTTCATGTTTAATATAATGATTTAATAATCTTAGAATAAAATTCTTATGATTAGTACTGTGTACTATGTAGACATTATCTATAATATAGTACAGTTATATCACTAGCTTATTATAGGAGGAATGAAGTAATATTTCCTAATGTAATTATAGAGATATGTGATCTAGTAATACAGTAAGAATAATACAGTAAGAATTATTTGGAAATAATATCAGGAAATAAATTATAAACTACTGAGCATGTAATACATTTGGTAAGTAGAGGCTGTCTGTACTGCATGGTCATATTGACTCCAGGAAATTTACTGGAACAATTTCGACTTCAAGGTGTTGTTGAAGAGAATTATGAGCATCTTCATAGAAACAGAAATATACTTGGCAAAATTCCAGATCTTTGTGATCAAATCTTAGCTTACAATAGTGTTTCTCAACCTCTAGAATGGAATTTATTAAAAGCCTATAATAAAAATTATTCTTACAATAAGACTTTAAAAGCAAAGCCTTTAATTTAGGTAAGGAATATAACTAATACTCAACATTGTATTTAGAGCCCTAGCTAAGGCAATGTTTATAAAATAAGAAGTCAGTCAGAAAAATAAAGAATGAAGCTGAAAAAGAGACTAACAATTCTAAGAATGCCTACAAACTTTCAGAACTAATGCAAGCATTCAGCAAAGGTGACTGAGGGAAATATGAATAATCAGCGTGTAAGAACCAGTGACACTCCAGCCCATCTGCAGTGTGTTGTCAGGGTTCTCTAGAGAGCTTAAGTTACAGGACGAATTCTGTGTATAGAAAGGAGATTCGTTAGAATGGCGTCTTACAGGTTATGGTCCAGCTAATCCAACAATGGCTGGCTGTCAATGAAAAATCCAGTAGTTGCTCAATCCATGAGGCTAGATGTATATGCCAGAATCCTGAAGAAGTAGGCTCTAATGGCAGTGAAGAAATGGATTTGCCAGCAAGGCCAAAACAAGCAAAGAACAAACGCTTCCTTTTACTATGTCCATAATAGGCTTCCAGCAGAATGCAGCCCAGATTGAGGTGTGTTTTCCCACCTCAAGACTGGCTTCATACTTCAAGGATCCAGATTAGAAATGAATCTACCTACTTCAAATCAAGCAAAGATCCCTCACAGGTGTGCCCTCCTTTCCTGGATTTTAGCTAATTCCAGATATAGTCAAGTTGGCAACCAAGACTAGCCATCACAGGCTGTAGCCAAAGAGAAAGACGAATGATGCCGTTCTTAGCACTGAAGACCTGTTACCTGGGAGGAAATATGGCAAGGACTACATAAAGTTCAGTGCTGAAAATGCAAAACAGTACTAGAACATTTTTTAAGCCCCAAATAAATAGGAAGAATGTCCACTTGTTCATGTGTGTTTAGGTATGAGAAGGTTTACAGTCATAAGGTTAATTTTTTGTCTTTTTTTTTTTTTTTTTTTTAGTTAACTGAGGGATATAATGCAATTGAAATCCAAATTCCAAGGTGATTTCAGAAGAAAGTGGGACATACAAACCTACTTGAAATTCATATTGAGGGGCTGGAGAGAGGGCTCAGCAGTGAGAAGCACTTTGCCTGCTGCCTTTGCAGAGAACCCAGCACCTACATCAGCAGCTCACAGCTGCCAGTAACTCTAGCTCAGGTTGGTCCAGTGTCCAGTTCTGACCTCTGTGGGTAGTGGTACTCGTGTGCACATAACCCTGGCACACACTTAAATAAAACTTAAAAATAAGGGCTTTAAAATTCACATAGAAAACCAGAAGTTAATCTTAGTCTAGACAACTATAAAAACCAGAAATACAAAAGGGCAAAGAAGAGGCTGGAGGGATGGCTCCCCATTGTGAGCATGTGCTGCTCCTGTGGAGGTTGGCAGCTCACTGCCTTCTGTAACTCTAGATCCAGGGTATCCCGCACCATCTTCTGGTCTCCACGGGCATCAGGCATATGTGCATGCAGACAAAACACTCATACACATAAAGTAAAAACAAGGCAATTTTAGAGAAGGGAAGTGACTAAGCAGATATAGCACCCACAGTAATTAAGGGACCACGCAGTTATCTGTGGGGAGAGTGCTGGTCATTGATGAGGCTACTAACATTGATCAGAACAAACAAGGAAGCCCAGGAAACGGATCCCATAGAGAGAGCACTACAAGTCACCATGGAGAGGACAGACTTAAGTTTTGTTTGTTTTCCATTTGACAAAAATGAAATTAGATTCCAATCTCTGATAAAACCAAAGAAGCAATATCAGAAGTACAGAGACAATTTTAGGAGACTAATTTTATGTTCCTGAAATGGAGGAAGATTTCATAAATAAAACACAGAAAGCAGTGATGTATGTAAATGCTCTCAAAGTTAAAAGTGTCCCTAGAAGGTAGGCTATTTAGGAGGAAGCGGTCATATAGACAGAACACCTAACGAGGTTCAGTGCAGAGACCCTCTGAAGGGTTGCTCTGGCCAGTGAGGGTAAGACCAGCCCTGAGATGTGCTCAGAGTGAGGGGCAGGCAGATTGCACCTTGCTGGCAATCATATCTAAGCCAGGGCTAGTTCCTTCTCGTTAGTCGGATGGCTCCTGCTGTCATCAAATGCTAGCAGGGATGTGGGGATGTGTTTACCTTCCACTCGCACAGTGAGTGTCGGGGCGTGCTTACACCAGGAGCTGGAGTTACACTATGTCAAGCCTTACCAACACAGTTGACATATTACAGTAAAACTCAAATGTGCATCGTCTACCCTGGTAGTTCAGCCTCTGTGTGTGGCCTCAGAGGAACTGACAGGTGTGGGCAGGAAAACACAGTATTCTTGTGTGTGTTACACCTTCAGCTCTTTAGGTTTTTCTTTTTCATTTTTTAGTTCCTGAGTCAGTGCCTCCCTATGGAGCTCAGGCTGGCCTTAAACACACACATCACAGTGAGTTTCCTGCCATAGCCTCCCAAGTGCTGGGATCACAGGCCTGTGCTCCCACACCCAGCTGCAGGGATCCCAGGTGTGTGCTCCCACACCCAGCTCAGGGATCCCAGGTGTGTGCTCCCACACCCAGCTTCAGGAATCCCAGGTGTGTGTTCCCACACCCAGCTGCATGGATCCCAGGTGTGTGCTCTCACACCCAGCTTCAGGAATCCCAGGTGTGTGTTCCCACACCCAGCTGCAGGGATCCCAGGTGTGTGCTCCCACACCCAG
>JADRCD010199668.1:25166-40974 GCA_019843815.1 Montemys delectorum | reverse complement strand
ACCCAGCTGCAGGGATCCCAGGTGTGTGCTCCCACACCCAGCTGCAGTGTCTAGTTGAGGAATGCAGAAATAACACATTGCCTATATCTTACCTGATAACTTAGCTAACTGTTCAGCAAGTTAAATCCTTAGTTTTTGGTACAGCTACATTCACACAGTGCATGGGAGCTGAGAGTTGTAGAACAACAGCACAAGGGGCTTGAGGTGGTCCCTCAAAGATGCCCAGTAGCCTATATGAAGATTTATGTATCAACAAAGAAAAGGCACCATGGCCCAAGGATGGGGCAGTAACTTGAAAGTTGCCTCTGGAGAGGCAACAGGGCTGGCAGGCGAGTCTAGAATTTTAACTTTGAAAATGTTTTAGTTACTTATCTAAGTGTGAATGTGAACACATGAATAACTGTGAACTGATGTCTCGTGAGTGGTCGGCTGAGGGATAGACAGTTCATTCTGCCCTCTTCCGTTTCCACGTTGAAACCCTTCCCAACTTAGAGTTGCGGGTAGCCCATGGCATCTTGGTTACTTTTGCGACTTCCCTTTCTCCATCTGTGAAGCTCACTGGGAACAGCAGCAGCAACCACAGTTGTCTGTACTTCTTCCTTGCCCCGTGCCCCGCCCATACCCTGCCTGGCTGCGAAGCCCAATCACTGCAGGATGGGGCGCACTCTGTGTTAGAGGTATCTGCTGAGTGATGATCGGCAGGTGCGTCCGCAAGCTAGAGAAGGCTGGGATGGCTCTGCTGAGCGATGATTGGCAGGTGCGTACGCAAGCCAGAGAAGGCTGGGATGGCTCAGCTCAGTGAGCACATTCACTGGTGTAAGGATATCCCTGACTGTGTGTTAAACTGTGAAAAATGACATTTTGTGTTTATAGCATGTTTTATTTTATTATTTTTAGGTACCTAAGGATATTTCAAAATGTGGATCTATCTAGCAATTTTTACTTTAGGTAAGTTTCTTCCTTTTAAAAACCTGACTCTTGACATTTTAAATGGATAGTGTAAAGGTACTTACAGCCACTATAAAAATCACCTGTTTCAGGAAGAAATTAATGCAACTTAAAGAAATCACTGCATTTTGGAATTTTTAATCAAAGAATGAAATTGTATTAGTTCTAATACAGAGTTCATAGTTCAGTTTCAGTTAATCTGGCAAAATTAAGTAAAAACTAAAATAGGAAAAAGTATTTTAATACCAATGTATTGCTGGTGGCCCTGTAAGTGAATAGTTTTGCTGGGATGAATGTAACATTAAGCAGATTGAAAATATATCCTAAGAATATGTTTTGGGAGAGAAAACAGAAATCTCTCTTGGTACAGAGACATTTGTGGAGATCTATTTAACATAGCCAGCAAACAGAAAAGCAAGCAATAAGCAAATGGTAGAGCATTGTGACCAGTCTGCAGGCTGGACAGACAGACTCAGGTGTGATAGATGGAGGAGTCTGTCTGCTGTAGTGTCCAGACTGAGACATAGACTCAAGAGGGTGTTCACCAGTGATGACCTGACCTGGGGCTGAGATAGGGCCTGCAGCGTCTGCGTGCATTGGTGGTGCACACAGACGCTTTGCTTTTTTTTTTTTTTTTCCCAAGACAGGGATTCTCTGTGTAGCCCTGGCTGTCCTGGAACTCACTCTGTAGACCAGGCTGGGCTTGAACTCAGAAATCCACCTGTTTCTGCCTCCCAAGTGCTGGGATTAAAGGCATGGCCACCACTGCCCGGTGCACTTTGCATTTTTAAAGATCTATCTTTAGTCGTTAATAGAGTTAATCATTTATTTATAAAATAAACACAAACATAATGTAAAGTTAAATTATTAGGTCATAGAACAGAGGGTTCTCAGTGAAGTGATCTTCAATCCATAGGTGCTTAGTGACTTGTATGTTTCCATGTGTGTCTGATTCATCTACTTCACATAAGACTGTGTCATCTTATGCTCACAGTGTTGTGAGCTAATATTGATGCTTGGTGCTGCGCTGTCTGAAACGGGCTCCATACTAAATTTAATCAAGTCATTCCTCAAGTTATAATACATATGCAGGGATCTCAGGGGTGCACCGTGGCTAACTGGAAATAACTTGTCTTCATTCATGGCTAAGTGATATTAAATGGATCTATTAAGCAAAGGTGGTAAAACCGGGTTTAACAGACACAACTGAAATTAATTTCAGTCAAATTATGGAACTAAACTGGGGAAATAATAATTAATGTGTGGCTTTCCCAAGAAACTTATAATACTTAAGATGTTACTTAAATACTGTATTTGAGCCTCAAGATAGTTTCTGGAATTCTGTGTTAAAATGGATAACTAGAGATACTTAAGAATTGTTGATCTTTGTCATGCATGTTAGCCCAGAGAGACCACAGCAGTATGCACAGGCCTGCTCGGACTGCATCAGACAGGGTCCTAGAGCTGAAGGGAGCCGTGGACACAGCAGTATGCACAGGCCTGCTCGGACTGCATCAGACAGGATCCTAGAGCCTAAGGGAGCCGTGGACACAGCAGTGTGCACTGGCCTGCTCGGTCTGCATCAGACAGGGTCCTAGAGCTGAAGGGAGAAGTGGATACGTGTCTCATCCCAACTCAGAAGCTATCTGCAGGCGATAGCCTCTTGCAGATGGACATTTAGTTTCTTCTGAGGGAGGCTCACGGGGGAGCAAGCTGTTCTAGGATAGGCTTCACACCCAGCAGCAGACGCCAACAGAGAATGAACTCGGCAGTGTCTTTGCAGGTTCCTTGCCTCATAATGTCTTGTCATGGATCTTCCATTATTATTATTATTATTATTATTATTATTATTACTACTACTACAACTGTTATTACTATTATTATTATGTCAATTTTATTTATGCATATTCTTTCTCCTCCCTTTCTTTTTTTTTTTTTTTTTTTTTTTTTTTTTGGTTTTTTTTGACAGGGTTTCTCTGTGTAGCCCTGGCTGTCCTGGAACTCACTCTGTAGACCAGGCTGGCCTCGAACTCAGAAATCCACCTGCCTCTGCTTCCCAAGTGCTGGGATTAAAGGCGTGCGCCACCACCGCCCAGCTTCTCCTCCCTTTCAACCTTTAGGTCTTTTGCATATATATTATGGCTTCTCGTTTATGGGATTCCTGAGTGTGTGAATGAGTGGGTCTCTTTCTTGGGCCTTCTCTTGGGATCTTTTCCTTCTGTTTGCTTGTTTTGCCCAACTCTGGTGTGTTAGTTTTTGTTTATTATGTTATATTATTATATTATTAGTACATAGAGAAGTTTGTTTATTCTTCAATGAGAAGCAGAAGAGGGTAGATCCAGATGGGAGGGGAGGAGTGGAGGAACAGGGAAGAACAGAGAGAGAAGATTTTGTAATTAGCTTTATTATGTGAGAAGAGAACCCTATTTTCAATAAAAAACATTGTTGATCTTATGGAATTAGAATCATAAATTTTATTTGTCCAGAGGCTGTGTTAATTTTTATATTACTTTTATTTTCCTAGGACATGCTTCGCTGTAGCAGCTTACATTATATTCTTACCCCTGTATCATTATGAAGTTTGTAGTTACTTTTGCTCATGTGTAAAGTATAGTGTGAAGCCACGTGATGGGGATACTATACTCCAGTGTCCTATCTATAGAACCACATTCATGGGCGTAAGACAGTGTGACTTAGAATGAAATTTGAGATTGATTTCATCATGAAACAACAACAAAAAAATTACATGTGCCAATCAATGAATGGATGTGACCCACACCATAAATGTGTATTTCTAGTGTGCATGATCAAGTCGGGTGGTGAGGTTTCTATTTAATTTCCGATCGTGTTTGTATTCGGCTGTGTTTGCAGTGCTCGTATTAAATGGCCTTGCTTCAGAGGAATACCAGGTGCAGAGTGATTTAGCTCACAGATGGTAATTCCCTGTGGGAGCCAAGACTGTGAAATGTCTGTGCTTCTGTAATTCTTACATCTGAATTCTCCTCTCAGTTACAGCTATGACTTGTCACACTCGCTTCAGTATAATCTCACCGTTCTACGAATGCCCCTGGAGATGCTAAAGTCAGAAACATCCAAGGCCTGCCAGGAGAGCTTCGACATCTTTGAAGATGAGGGGTTAATCACGCAGGGTGGCAGTGGTAGGTGAATTCTGCATATTTGGTATATTAGAGTGTGGCATCTCATCAAAGTCCCTCCTATTCCCAGTCCTTTATCCCTTGGTAGCCTTCATCCTTTTGGGTTGTCTTAGAGACATGAACTTGACCGTGGCTGGCATTTGCTACTTTGTGGGGTCTTCTTTCTTCCACCCTTCTCCACCCTGTCCCCACCTTTCAACACTCCAACACTAGATTTGAGAGGAAAAAGGATAAAGGGAGAGATGGAAGGAAGGAGATCCCTGAATCTAATTTATTTTCTTCTTGTTTCTTCTTTGAGCATAACTACTAACAAGCCAACATGCCCCCTCCCCCCTGCCCTCCCCCTCTTCCTGAATGACCACCACCAACAACCAACCAGCCAAGAAACCTCTCAGGGCCCTGGCATTTTTTATACAATCTGAAAAGTTCCTAGAATTCCAAACATCACACAATTTTAGAAACTATCTGCAGTTGGCAAAATTATGCCTCTGCTAGTGCATGAGGCAAATCATAGTCAGCTGCTATGGTCAGTCCACAGCAAACCTATATCCAACACTTGGGATTAAAATGAAAACACATTCTGAGAACGTCTCTGTTTTTTTTTAAAGAAGCCAAAATTCCAAAATGGTCACTACAAATCACTATATAATTTTATTTATAGGCCAGTCAGAAATTATATGTTGTCAGTTTCTAGAAATTATTCATATTTTGCAGCTGCCAGTGGCTACACACAAACTAGGTCTCTGGAAGAGAGAAAAGGGGCCTTGGAAAAATGAGGAATCGGACGGCGAAAGGAATCATGAGACTGAGTCATGGTTTCCGATCAAGGTCCAATGTGTATTATGAATCTGAGAATCAAGCAGGCAGGGAAAACCCCTCCCCCAGTCTGCTAGGATCCTGTTGCCAAATTAGCATCTTGATGCTCTGTCAGAGGCAGGTGAAGCAATTCGTCAGGGCATAGCTCCTAGCAGGAACTTCGATAGAGGCAGAGAAGTGGGAGAACAAAAGGACTTTGTTTATGTCAGGAAGCCTCACCCTAGGTGGGGTGGCTGCTTTGTGGCAAGGCGAGGTCCGATTCAGCCAGATTTTGACTGAGGGGGGTTACAGTTCCTCCTTATTAATTTATTAAAAATTAGCTGGACTGGAGCATAAGATATATTTATGCACCATAGTCCTGCCTCCGAATTATGGTGGCTGGTGGCCCTGCCTGTCTACTGGTCTCTCCTTGACCCATCTCTGATATCACATGCAGCTAGTTTGTGTTTATTTACACAAACCGGGCTTTTTAGTGTTTATTATTAATAAACACGGCCTCTTGACACATGACTCTGTCTTAGGTTGGTGAGAGCCGTAGATCTAGTGGTCCATCTTTGGCTGCAGGCCCTCATAGCACATCATTTTCCCATACAGACCAAAGCCACAATATGCATTTAATGCTTTTTCTTCATTACAATAAATAACTGCCACATAGAGCCTCTCTGAAGTCCAGCCTGGAGTGGAGCCTGCATGTCTGAGCCTTTCTGAAGTGGAGCTTGCATGTCTGTAACAAACCTGCTTGAGATACAAGGTCAAAAGCTTAAAAGCAACAAGCTTCACATTATCTTTGAGGATGTCCCAGGCACTCAATTCAATTGCAAATTAGCAACACTCAGACTCAAGGTCTGGCCTCCAGGTGTGGAGGAAGTGGCTCTGAGAATCACAAAGGAGCTGTTGACTCTCAGGGAGGTACTGGAGGCTATTTCAGCCAAGTGGACTTTGCTGGCTAATAAAAGTATCTAGCCATTATTTTAGTTGAAAACGTGTTTATTAAAAAGACTCTGGACCTGCATCCACCTGACAAACTAATCTTCCAGGCAGCCATCGTGCTGCGTCTTCCTTTGTGAGAAGATACAAATGGTGCCCCTTCTCCACATTAAGATGGGGTCAGGACCATACCACGTGTTAGCAAGTGGATCTCGACATTTCACCATGGCCTAAGAACTGGAAATGCGTAGATGCCAGTGGTGATCTGTTGCAGACTGCAAAAAAATTTTAAAAAGGGAGACATGGCTTTTAATAACCTGGAGGGTATGATTCTCCTCCTTTTATTATTGAAAATTAAATTTTGAAAGTGCGAAGTGCACATTGAGTAATTTATTGTCTCTGGGAATTATAAATTATCTCAGTAATATGGGTAACATTAAATTGTTGACAAAACATTTTAAATGCTTGACTGTAATAGTCAGTTCCATGATCTGTTTTACTCTGATTAGGAACATCAAGTATAGAAATATAATGCAGGCAATAGCCATTTACAGTTTTTGTTGCTTTTTATGTTAAGGTAATTGCAACTCGAAAGCCTGAAAAGGTATCAATAGTCACATGTGTATATTTTACTTTTAATTTTTAAATCAGAATTATTCTTTAAAAATACCAAATTATCATAAGCAATTTTAAGCTTTGATATATACATATATACATATATCAATATAGAAATTAAGGCTTAATTTTAGTACCTGATAAATAGTGACTGCAGCACATAGTTCAATTATTTGTGCTGAATTATTTGGGGGGGAATCATGAGACTAAACATGTGACTTATATATAATTTTCTCTCATAAAAGGGATATATATATATACATACACACACACATGCAACTCATCTTTTCATATATATATATATATATATATATATATATATATATATAGTGGGATGCATACATAAATTTGTAGGAAATATAAAGGCATACATTTAAGCAAATCTTAACAATTTGTCTTTCAGATAATTATCATTTTTGCTTAAAAGTTTTACTATATAATAGGCCAAATATCAATATTTTGCAATAACCAATTTAATTGCTGTTTGAAGCAAGAAATTGATGTCTCATCAGGTTTTTAAGATATTCCTTCCAAAATACTTTCATGAATTTTATCATATAATTCTTTATTAATATCACAACAACTTCATAGTAGGATCTTAAAACTTTACTTTGGATAAGAGAAAAGATGAATCTATATTAATGCTCTCTTTTGCCCAAGAGTTGCTGTGGGCATATTAAAAAACCCAAACATTTGATTGCAATTGATTACAATTGATAGCAATTGTTTATAGAAGCTTTCTTTATTTTCTGCAAAAAGTTCTTTGTCTCTCAAGGCCTAAGACCTGTGGTGGGCTTAAGGTAAGGCCTTAGTCAAAAGTAATTTGAAATAAACAACTCATCTTTTCTTTCTTGATATAACTGAGGCCCAGATATTGAAAAAGATATTTCCTCTGAAACCTTTTCTAGAGCAACTAATACTTGTTGTTAAAGTTCTTGGTATAAGAGCAAAGGTAGTAATATTCTAACATACACTGAAAAATTCAAAGTCCTAGCCTCTTGTACTGAAGCAGAGACCAAAAAAATTATACGTAATGTAAGGCTATCAACCATTTTTAAAGGCTAAATTTTCTAATGATTACAAACTCACTAGAAGCAAGGTCTTTAAAATCACCAGGATGTAGAGGAAAAACAACCTTCCAAGTACACAATAATTCTATATGAAGTAGCCAGGGCAGATTGCAATGCTTCTACAGGTTCTACGGTCTCATTGACCTTTTATAAATTTTAAATTTAAAGTTACTTTAGGTCCATGATAATGCTGTTTTTAATGAATAAATTTTCGCTGAGATCTCTCTTTTGATCTTGGGTGAAATTTTGCTTTTGTTACTGTATCCAATAAAGTCTATGTAAAAGGGGCATTGGGCCCATACTGGCCACAGCTGTCTTTAACCGTTATTACCCTGCCTGCAATTGTCTTAATTACTAAATATAGGTGAGTTAAGAGTCTTGAGCTTGGGATCAAACTGCAAACTGCAGCCAATGGAACGCTGTCAATTTCAACTATATCTTCTAAGTTTCTTTTGTAATATTAAGCCATAACCATAACTTTTGGAAAGCAAAATCCAATTTTAAACAATCAGTTTTCTTTAGAATCAATATCAAAAAACATTACATCTACAGTGGCCTGTAGCTTAAACAATGGCCACTAGATGGCGCCAAGCAGCTGCCAAACTCCAACTGGAGTCCATCTGCTGGCTAAGCCAACTGTGGCGATTCAGGCCGTCAAGTGTGGTGAAAACAAATTCCTCAAAACCCAGTGGAAAGTATCTAGTACTTTTATTTATTCATGAATGTCAAGAAGCAAATAAAATGATAAAACAGGTCCGCATTCATTCGTTCACACAAACACTCTCTCACTAACCATTCCAGTCTGGCAGGTATCCTAGCTCCCTGTCGGAGGCACGCAGGCAAGGCGTGATGACTTGATGCTACCGGCAGCCGGCTTTTGGCTGAGGGAGGCTGCATTCATATACTTTTTAATGGAGCACATTCAGATCTAGTCTTTTGATGATGTTTTAGGAAGAATTACCCTTTGAATACTGTAGAATGTACACCATCATATTTTCATTCATAGAGATTGGCCAATTATGAGTCAAGTTTGGGGCAAAAGTTACCATGGGTTGCCTAAAATACCTGCTGGGCGAGTATAGGCCGGCTGTATAGACATAAAGAGTAAGTGGCAAACAGGCCCAGAGTCCAGAGGCGTCAGCATAGAGCAGGGCTAGAGAGACAAAGGTGGACCAGGCAGGGCTCTGTTCCGGTCTAGGCTTAAGAGGGGAAGGCAGTTCTTGTGCTTTCGTCTTTTAGGGATCGTCCCCTGTTGTTAGCTATGGCCTCCATCTCAAAGCAAGCAGTGCCCTGCTGTCCTGCTTCACTTGTAGAATGCCATGGTGACACGCACGAGCCACAGCGATCCGATCCGGGCTCAAGGGTGTTTGTTGGCCCAGTGAACTTCGCTTTCTCCTTGTCATTTAACGTAAGCCATTGACAGGTGCTGGTGATGAGGATTCAGACACCTCTTGTGGTTCAGGGTCATCCTGTCTGGGGAAGCTGGAGGAATGGGGAGTGAGGGTAGAAGACAGAAGGGTAGATTTGCTGAAGTCCCCAGTCTCCTGGATGTGCAAGTGCTTTAAGGACTGCAGAAGCTCTTCAGCGCAGACTCTTCTGATGACAGCAGCACTTCCTGTTTACAGGCTAACTAACACAGACGCTGAGATGCCCCACGTGAGGTAGTTATCGGCAACCGCACTAACTGGCCAATTTAAAGTATTTAAGTCCTTTCTTTAGCAATGACCAAAAGACCAACCAAACCTCTGAAATGTCTGCTTGGTGCGGAAGCTCAGTGGTACAGCACTTTTAAAGTCAAAAGCCACAGTTGCATCCGTATCCAAAGGGATTGGAGCAGCGTCTGTCCTTTCAGAGAACTTAGCAGTAGTTTCCAGATACGACTCCACAATTATTTTTGACTGACCTATACTTTCTCTTATTAGTTTTATGTTTCATCCTGCACAAACGTCATGTATTGTAGTTAATACATCTGGACTACAGTCAGAGCAGGGACAGTTCCAAAAGTGTTACCAATGTGGCTACAGCCGTGAGAAGGGTGATGGACGGCTGAAGAAGGTCTAGAAAGACACAAAGTGAGGACAAGATGTCGTCAAAACTAAGCCACTTGTGTAAAGTGACAGAGCGGGGAGTGTCTGATACAACACTCCCCTGCCTTATCCCCCTGGTGTACCCTGATCTCTCTTTCCTCTCTTCAGGGTCTCATGTAGCCCAGGCTGGCCTCAAACTTGCTGTAGAGCTGAGGATGATCTTGAGCTCCCCATCCTCTCTTCTCCTTGAAAATGAAATTAGAGATGTGGGGCACACAGGACCACTGTGTCTGGTTTATGTTTTGCTGGGGACCAAACCCAGGACCTCAACTCAGGCTAGGCAAGCACACTAACCAGTGAGGCCCACCCGAGCCCATAAAACCCGTTCTCTTCTGATGCCCCGAGAGGGCACTGGACTTTAGGCACCATGCTCGCTTGCTTGCTTGCTTTCTGTTTATGTGTGGAATGTCTGTGCACCATGTGTGAGCCTGGTGCCAGGAGGTCAGAAGAGGACATTAGAGCCCCTGGAACTGGAGTTCCAGATTATTGTGAGCTGCCATGTGGGTCCTGAGAGTCAAACCTGAGTCCTTTGCAAGAGTAGTAAGTGCTCTTAGCTGCTGAGCCATCTCCTTAGCCCATAGATTTTATAAATTAAATTGGAGCACATTCATCCCAAGTAAATACTCAGCTCACATTTTGAAGGGAAGACAGTGGGAGTACCTGACTGTGTTATCAGGAGTTTTTAATCCATTACTATATAAATATGCTCATTTCTTATTTTTCACTTCAGACAAGCTTGTGAAACTCAGTGCTATCTAACAGTGGATTTATCTTGATTTGCCAGTGTATTGGCCGATTTTTCCACAGGAAAGAGTCCTGATAGAATAGCTGATGCCAGTTGGGAAGAGTAGGCAGTGCCCACCTTACTGTAAACCTTCATGTGCTTTCTAATCCATTTCATTCCCACAGCAGCCTCCTGTTAGATGTGGGGGAGGCACCAGGTGGACCCTCTCTGTCATGGCGCAGGAAGTCCTAGGCTCAGTCGCTGTTACCTCAGACTGTGGCTCACTTTGCCCCATCTGTCTTCATTCATGCATCTGTCATTACATCCTTCATTGGACTCCCATTTTCTTTTGATTTAAAAACTCTGATAAGTCAGAAAACCCATTTCCTGTTTGAGTTTGAAGGAAGCAGCACACTGCCCTGGGTGCTGAGGCTCATGGTAGACAGCCGTAGAAAACAGCTGTGGGAAGTGCAGCACTGTCCAGGTGTATATTCTGACCTTGAAGCAGAGATGGAAGAACTTAGCAGTATTCGGGATGTCAGTCAATGTCCTTGTGTTCTTGTTACCAACTTCTGTTTTCCAGGCGTATTTGGGATCTCCAGTGAGCCGTATATGAAGTATGTATGGAACGGCGAACTTCTGGATATAATTAAAAACACCGTGCATCGTGACTGGCTATTGTATATCATTCATGGGTTCTGTGGGCAGTCAAGTATCCTTTTTATAAACATTTAAGATACATATATATCATCATGCTGTGCCAGCATGTAGAACGGTCATACATCCTAGGATTGTAATTAGCACTCTGCGTACCTGTCCTAGTTAGGGCTTCTATTGCTGCGATGAACACCGTGACTAAACCCACATTGGGAGCAATGGGTTTATTCAGCTTACGCTTACTGTTCATCATCTAAGGAAGTCAGGACAGGAGCTCACACAGGGCAGGAACCTGGAGGCAGAGCTGATGGAGGGTGCTGCTCACTGGCTTGCTCTTTTTGGCTTCCTCAGCTTGCTTTCTTCTAGAACCCAGGACCACCTGCCCGGGGTGGCCCCACCCATTGAAAGCCATTTTCCAGCTACATGTAGTAGCAATGAGATGAGGGATGTGTATCAGATAGGAAAAGGCTGCGAGTAGTAGCTGTGGCCCAGTGGAGTGCAGGGTGAAAGGATTGGAGTGGAAGTCCTTGAGTTAGACTGCTGAGCTCAGTTTGATGACGCCTTGGCTTTTCTCCTGTGGGTTCACTTCTCACTAATTCTAGACGATGCCGAAGCCTTTCCACAGGGTGCCATTGTGCTTTGAGGGGAAGAAGGAGGAGGAGGAGAAAGGGGAAGAGAGGGAGGAGGAGGAGAAGGAGGAAGAAGAGGAGGAGGGGAGGAGGAAGAGGAGGAGGAGAAGGGGGAAGACGAAGAGGAGGAAGAGGAGGAAGAAGAGGAAGAGGAGGAGGAAGAGGAGGAGGAGGAAGAAGAGGAGGAGGAAGAGGAGAAGGGGAGGAAGAAGAGGAGGAAGAGGAGGAGGAGAAGGGGGAGGAAGAAGAGGAGGAAGAGGAAGAAGAGGAGGAGGAGAGGAGGGTGGGACATGCTATTTAGCACTGCTTCAGTTTTCTTGCCACTTTTTGAGACAACAGAGGGCATCTGTGAATTCTGTGTTTACCTGACACTTTCCCTTTTATCTTAGGCTTTTAAAAGCATATAGCAAAATCTTTAAAGGATTGGGGGATGGGGCATTAATTCGACAATGCAGCCATCATTATGCCTTCTTATAACCTCTGGGATATTTATAGGGGTGGCTGAGGGGCACAGCCTTGAGGGGCGGCCATGCTGCTTTCTCTGTGCCAAGTGTGGGGAGGAGAAGGATGCGTCAGACATAGGGACGCGGAAGTGGAGGTGGGGAGACACCCAGCTCACTACTTCATTGTCACTTCAACCACCTGATGGGATTGTCCTGGAGTACTTTTGCCTCTGTCCAAAAATATAGTCCTTCTGGGAAGAATGTGAGTTTTTTCCCACCAAAGAGAACGTGCTACAGTGTCTCAAGACCGTTCCTAAAGTGCAGTTCTAGCCTGGTCTGTACTTCCAAGAGCTAGCTAAGGGCTTGGCATCTAGTAATCATAATAAATGTTTGTTTTTAAAATAGCAAACAGCATCATAGATTATCATTTTGAAGCTCATTAGTCTAAGCGATGAATCTGGGCTGTTGGTGATCAGGCATTTAATGAATTCTGGAAGCCTGTGTGCTGGTAGGAGTAATTGCTGTTTATTAAACATTTACTACAGGCCAGACACCAGAAACTTTACACCAATTACCTCAGCTCATCCTCCCAAGAGCCCAGCAGCAGGACAGATTAGTGATTATTTTATGATTATTTTATCCAGCAGGCTTTCAACTACAGGTGTGTCAGGGTTTGGATTTTTTTTTTTTTTTTGAGTTTTAAAATATTCACCTAAACCTTAGATAATGTGAAGATGGAATTCAAGTGAATATGTTTCATATATACCTTGGGACTGAAGATGTGTATGTGGTATATTTAGGGTACCTATGTTTTGATTGACCCATAAGGTCAGGTATAGAGTTTTACACTGTTGGGTCATGGTGGCACTCAAAAATTTCAGGCTTCAAGGCATTTTTGATTTTTAGACCACAGTTGTTCACCCTATAGCTGCTTTTTGATTGCTTTTTCAGTAGGTGAGGTTATAACTCAGAAAGTTAAATAAGATGATATAAATAAGCTGTATATTGGCCAAGCAGCTCACATCGACACCTCCCGTGTTTAAGCTGTGGACCGCCTTTGCAGTGTGAAACCCCGTCCTCCCCTCAGTGTTGGCAATTCTCTTCTTAATGTACACTTAACGTTAAAGGGCACGTGCCCTTGTGGAGAGGTATAGCTACAGTAAAAAAGGAGGAGTTGTGCTTCTAGTAGTTTTACTTGGCTACAAGGAGAGACATACTACAGTAGTAATCTGTATATGTCCTCGGAGAGTCATGGACATCGCCACTTGAGCATGTGGGTGCTGCCACTGCTCCTGGACAGAACCGAGGAACTCGTAGGCTCTGTACTATTACATCCTCCAGGGAGCTCTTAGTGCCCTAAGGCTCTCGGACAAGACTATTAATTGCATAAAAAGATAATGATTCTTATAGCTTTCTGTCCAATCACAAGTGCTGAAACACTTTAACTTAGTTCTTAAGAGCTTTTGATCTATGGACGACCAGTGTACGTGACCCTAATAGCCAGAAGATCCAGTAGGTTTGCTGGAACGCGCTTTCTCAAGAGAGGTGCAAACTGTGAGGTAAGATGACAAACTGCGATGCTGTAAGTTTGTAACCTTTCACGTCAGCCTCACTGATGGTGACGAAGCTGCAGGCTTCTAAGCAACTAACTTGTTAACATCCGTATGTGTTTTATTTGTGTGCATGCACGTGTGCATGGGTATGCATGTGGGGGTCTGTACATGCGCAGATGTGTGCATGTGGTAGTCAGAGGGCAACTCGTAGCAGTCATTTCTCTCCTAGGGATGGAATCAGACTGCCAGGCTTGGCAGCAGCCCATTTTGCCCACCGAGCCATCTCACCAGCCCTAATCAGTGGATTTAGGAATGGTTTTAGTCTGGGATATTATCAAGAGAATAAATAATTCTCCAGAGTATAAAACTCTTAAGGAAAAAGGGCCAGTCTACAAATGTGATGAGCAGTAAACTATCTTAGAAAGAGTTGCACAATGAAGTTTTGAAATGTCTACTGCTTTGGAGGGTGAGCCATGTCTGAAAAACTCGGAAAATGTAGGGACAAAACATCTAGGCACCCACTGAGGAGTGAGGAGAGGAAGTGTATGTATGACGGGAAGGCAGTATACCCTGGCATGGGACACTTCTTCCTTTTCTCTCTCATACTTCCATGTCGTCTCCCAGGTGCTCCCTGCAGCAGACCCCCGTCTTGAGTGTGATTGAGGCATCAGACTCTGATCCTATTTACATAGCAACACCCTTCTTACATTTGTATCAGCGCTTCAAGTCATTTGATTTGGTACTTTAGGAACAATTAAAATGTTGTGGCTATCTTATTTGCTTTTTGAGTAGTGAAAGGATACCTGAGCCAGGTTCTCAGCGCTTCTAGAAGTATCCCTTATGTCTGTATAGACTTCGGTAAGTCACGTGGCCTCCAGAGTCTCCCATCTCTCCCTTGAGCCCTTCTGACTGCCAGTGTCACTCGGATCTTTGCTTTGGTCTTCAGAAGTGAAAGTTTTAGATTCTTTGTTCTTTATCTCCTGCATAATTTCACACGATTGTTTTTCTTTTCTCTGGCATCCTACCATTTGCACCGGTCACTTGCTGTTTGCTATTTGTGTTAACTTAATTTTTTTTCTAGTCTGTTTTCTGCTTTTTTTGTTTTTTAGATGAGAGTATTAATTTATTACCTTGTTTGCTAATAGTATAAAGGTTTTATTAAAATTTTCATGGAGCTTATTTTTTATTTGTATCTCTCTTGTTTAGCTTCTCTGTAGTTTGTTGATTATCCACGTCTATTAATCTTTATGTTTTTCTACTTTCCTTTATCATGTTTTAATGGTTCTGCTTTTCCAGTGTGTATCCAAACACCTCTTCTAAGAGGAGTCCAGTTATAATCTGTTGTGTACTTGAGTTTTTTCATGTAAAAGTTGTAAGCGCACAGGCCATGTTTAACTGCGCCTTTCCTTCCAGGGGGATGTCGCAAATGAGGTGGAGACGGAGCAGATCCTCTGCGATGCTTCCGTCATGTCCTTTAGCGCAGGCAGCTACTCTTCTTACGTACAAGTTAGAGGATCCGTTCCCTTATTCTGGTCCCAAGACATCTCAACCATGATGCCGAAACCACCCATTACACGTGCGTAGGCCAGCCTGTCGGGCGCTGCTTTTGTCTGCTACCATTCAGGATGATGACTGCTGTCACATAACTCTCATAAGAGCTTGGGTTTGGGGGAAATGTTGGTCCTTCGAGCAAGATTATATGGAGGAGTAACTTTTATTACCTTTCTGCAGTGAATTAATTCTTAACTTTAACTATTAATAAATTGCGTGTTATTTAGCTCCAGAAACGGCAGACTTGTTCAGATTTAATGCTGACTGAGTGTCCACCGAGCTGCTTGAGAGAGTTTGGGAAAGGAATGCACATTAGTTGAGTTGCACTTCTTTTCAGTTGTGTGAAAACCCCGAGCCTTTCGTTTCTGCCTCACGGCTCCCTTCGCCTTCTCTGTCCTCAGTGGACCAAGCAGATCCCTTTGCACATGTGGCTGCTCTCCACTTTGACCAGATGCTCCAGAGGTTTGGCTCCCCCATCATCATCCTGAACTTAGTGAAGGTAAGATGTGCTTATCAGATGCACTGACGGCGGCCTCTGGAGGAGCAAGGGCATGGGCCAGCTGTGCTCTGCCTTCCCCAGGAGAGGAGGAAAGAGAGAGAGAGAGAGAGAGAGAGAGAGAGAGAGAGAGAGAG
>JADRCD010199668.1:0-17278 GCA_019843815.1 Montemys delectorum | reverse complement strand
CAGAGAGGGTGCCCAAGCGGGACACGGGCACAGAGAGGGTGCCCAAGAGGGACACAGGCACAGAGAGGGTGCCCAAGAGGGACAGGGGCACAGAGAGGGTGCCCAAGAGGACACGGGCACAGAGAGGGTGCCCAAGAGGGACAGGGGCACAGAGAGGGTGCCCAAGAGGGACACGGGCACAGAGAGGGTACCCAAACGGGACAGGGGCACAGCGAGGGTGCCCAAGAGGGACAGGGGCACAGAGAGGGTGCCCAAGAGGACAGGGGCACAGAGAGGGTGCCCAAGCGGGACACGGGCACAGAGAGGGTGCCCAAGAGGGACAGGGGCACAGAGAGGGTGCCCAAGCGGGACACGGGCACAGAGAGGGTGCCCAAGCGGGACACGGGCACAGAGAGGGTGCCCAAGCGGGACACGGGCACAGAGAGGGTGCCCAAGCGGGACATGGGCACAGAGAAGGTGCCCAAGCGGGACATGGGCAGCTTACGATGCTTCCATCCCGAGCTTTCTTTGAGTGTGGTGACTGCCTGTCTCAGTTATTTGCACCTAACAGACAGAGCAGAGCTATCTGATGTCACACGGCTTCCCTTCTATTCCTGTAGCTCTTAGAATCTACAAATACATATTATGTAATTCCCGCTCCTTTTAAAAATAGAAAACAGGGTTGGGGTGTGGCTTAGTCATAGTGCATGTGCTCAGGGAGCCCAGGGCTGGGTTTAGTTCCCAGCACTGGATGACAATGGAACGTAAAACATCTGCTTTTACGCACAGGTGGAATGAACTCGGAGGTCATGTAATTCCCACTGGTCGGCTCCAGGTATGGAGAATATTATACTCATAATGAGTGCAACCTGTGTCCATGATGGCTCATGTTTCTGAGGGTTTAGGGCTTGGTTTTTGTCCTGCTTTGTTTTGTTTCGTTTGAGACCGGGTCTCACTATGCAGCCCAGGCTAGCCAGACATTCACTCTGTAGATCAGGCTTTCCTTGAACTCACAGAGAACCTACCTGCTTTTGCTTCCCAGGTGCTGGGATTACAAGTGTCTGCTGCCATACCTACTTCACTTTTTGTAATGTCTCCTATTAGCAAATATGAAGAGGTATTTGACGCGAAACCATTGATAACTTGGAAAGATTTTTAAAAAGCTTTCTTGCTAGTGTTTAAATCTTACATAAATATGTGTAGCTGATACTATACAGCCTATACATTTTTCTACATATAAATTTTTACTACTGGAAATTAAAAACAAGAATATAGAAATAATAGGTTAGATTGGTTTTATAAAACAAGCTAGTGTGCATTACACTTGTTAGCTGCTTTAAGCATGACACGGCTTGTGACAATGATGGGTTTCTGATCTTTCAAAGGATGCAAGCCTGGTTCCCAGCATCCCTCCTATCCCACCCTTCTGTAGGTGACTCTTCTTCAGGGAAACTGATGCCATCTGTGACCTTTGTGGGCACTAACATACAGGCTACACACTCATACACACACACACACACACGCACACGCGCGCACACACACACCACAAATACATATATACATGCATAGCTTTAACCACTAAATGGTTGGTTTATATAATGAAGGAGCAATATCAGATAAAAATCCATATTTGACTAAGTACTAAATGTAGAAAATAGTAGATGTTTGCTTCATCTTGTTGAGCCTTCAGAGTAAATTCAAATATAGACTTCGTTTAATGATCCTGTCAGAGCAACATTAAGTGAACAGTAAATACAACCTTACATGATTAGCAAACTGATCTTTATTCTTTTAACCTCTAGTCTATACCAAAAGTTAGTACTTGTTCAGGATTAGCACCCACAGCCTTCCCTCTGTTACCTGAAGAGAAGAATTTCCCTATGCTGGGAAGTAGTTGAGGCGCCTGAACCTGACCTGAAACCTCCCTGTGCTCTTTGTAGACCGGCGTCCTTCGCACCAACTGCGTGGACTGTTTGGATCGCACCAACACCGCGCAGTTCATGGTGGGCAAGTGTGCCCTGGCGTACCAGCTGTATTCCTTAGGGCTGATTGACAAGCCTAACCTCCAGTTCGATACGGACGCAGTGAGGTAATCCTTATCTGCTGCCAGTTGAAAGGCGGCAGTGACAAAAGCAGACTTCACTCACAAGGGTTTTAGAACTCATTTCTACTTTTAGCTTCTCAAAGGCTTATGGCTGAATGACAGCATTCAAGTTACGTCTATTTCTACTACTTGTTTGTATATTACTGCCATTGGGTATTGTGTTGTTTGCTTGTATTATAGTTAACACTGGGGTTTTTTAAAGATAAATTCAAAGTACATAAACCAACTATTAGATTAAATTAAAACCCAAATGGCACTGATAGATAGATGGTACAGCTCCTGCTGTACACGTGTTGAGCTGAAGGTACAAAGCGAGTACGACAGGGTCTTCACTCGGCATTACTGTTCCTGAGCCGGTTGCTACCTCTATGGAAACAGGAGGTATATGGCTTGCATGTCTGCTGGGGTCAGAATGGTCCACGTTGAAATCCTCAGCCCCTAGTGGTGGTATCAGAGGATGGGATTTGGGACATGCTTCAGTCTAAGGGCTGAATCCCTGTCCCTGGGATTGATGGTGTGTTAAAAGTGATCAAGGAATGTTTGTGAGCCTTGTCCTCACGTGAGGGCAAAGCAAGGTGGCCCCACCTTTGAATTAAATGGCCTTTGCTAGACAGTGAATGTCGATGCATTTATCTTGATGTCGTAGCTCCTAGAACCACGAGAAATAACGGTTTCTTGGTTATAAGTCACCTTGTCTATGCCACACCATTACCGGGGCCCAACAGTACAAGGCACTGCCTGAAACAAGACCATGTGTTTAACAGTGACTCAGAGGGACCAAATGGTGCCATGGGAAGCAAGTTATCCTGGCAGACCGTGGATGGTAGGAGTGCTTCTGACATGGCTAGGGACAGCGTGGTCCACCTTTAGCAAGTTATGTTTTTGGTGCCTCATTTTCTCACTGGAGTTTTCTGTATGAAACAATACATTTTACATTCATTTCAAGCTGCTGAAGAGTGCACATGAAAGAGTCAGAAGAATTCATAACATTAAAGGCCTTTTCCCAAGTCTGGCCTTCTGGATGGCTTGTACCATCATTTGGGTTAATTTTTCTTGGTAATGGGGACTGTCCCCAGGGCACATGCTCCATCGCTGAGCTCTGCCCATTCCCTGTCTCCGTTTTACATTCTGGGACAGAGTCTTACTAACTTATTCGGGCTGCCTTTGAATTCACTCTGAGTTCACCACGCAGGCCTGGAACTTGTGATCCTCCTGCCTCAGCTTCTGTGGTAGCTGGGATTAGGGATCTGAGTCACCAGACCTGGTATGTATTGTGCGTTCTCCTTCTGTGGAGGTTGTTTGAGGAGCTCTATGAAGACCATGGAGACACCCTCTCCCTGCAGTACGGAGGCTCTCAGCTGGTTCATCGGGTGAAGACCTACAGAAAGATAGCACCGTGGACGCAGCACTCCAAGGACATCATGCAGACTCTGTCCCGGTACTACAGCAACGCCTTCTCGGGTGAGTCCCTGGCAGTGGGCGCTCCTACCTCACAGTTCAGCTGCTTTCCTTCTGGTCCATGGATTCTTCTCTTTTTAGCTCTTTTCTTAAATACGGTTTTAATTATTTAAAAATTTAAATAAAATGGACTTTGTGATGTAGAAGGTACTCAAAAACTATTTGTTCGATATGTAAGTAAATGTTAAAGTGCTTTTGAGACTGGTTTCACATATCCCTGGTTGGCTCAGCCTTGCTGAGTAGCAGAGGATGACCTTAAACTTCTCATCTCCCTGAGTGCTAGGACTGCAGGAGGGCCCCCTGTGCCTGATGCATAGGGTGCTGGGGATTAAACACGAAAGTCTGTGCCTGCTAGACAAGCAGTCTGCCAGCAGTCACTATGCCCAAGTTGTATGTTTTAAAGTAGGACACTGTTGCCCTCTGCCGTCCAGGGTTGCAGGGTCTATGTCGCCTTTCTCCTTCACTGTTTCTGAATGTAGAAATTGGAAAGTGTTGAATCAGTTTTTTCAAACAGGGGTTAACATCTTGGTAGTTATTTATGAATGTCAGCTGGAAGTGAATAATGACATTAGCATTAAATTACTCACCTAATCATACTTTTATGACCTGCAAGCACTAAGTCGTTCGAGTACAGGTTTCCAGCAGCCATTATCCTGCCTCTGTTCAGAGGCCATCGCCAACGTATATAACATATATCACAAGCTGAAGCGATTGCGAGACACATTTCCCTACACAGGGATCCTCCAGGAAGAGCCCAGCCGTTGATTCTATGAGATTTCCTCTCTTGAATGGAAGAGGGACAGAACCTTCAGGGGCTGTGGGAGGAGGTAAAGTTGTTCTCTAGGATGAACTGCTGTGGCTCTCCCGTGCCTCACTCCTACTTCTTCACCTCAAGCGAAGAGAGAGAAAGGCTTCAGTGGACTCTAGGCACTGCCTTTGGAGGGATCCCATGTGTTCACTCTGGATGGTTATACACCAGATCTGCAGCAGAGGGATGGCCGAGGAGAGTGCTGTATGCTGAGAGCTGCCTGTGTACGTAGAGAAAATCTTACCAAGCAGGAGTGTTTAATGGAACCAGATGTAGCCTTCAGGAAACAGGCTATCAGCATCGTTGGCCTGGGTTGGCCTGGGCCCTAGCTAGTGAGGACCAAGAGGCCCTGACAGCCAAGGATCAGGGTTAGAACTGGGAGCCTTCTCTGAAGTAAAAGATGCATGTGCTCATACCCAGGAAGTCGCAAGAGAGTCTGGAGCAATAGGAGCCTGAGAAACATCCCTAGGCTTCAACATTTATTTTCAACGTTTACGGAGCCCAGAGCAAATGGAAGTGAGTTAGCTATGGCTATGTTTGTCTGCAATAAAGAAACATGGCAAAGTAAAGCAGTAGACTATCATTTCCACAGTTTTTGTGGGTCAGTGGCCCAGGCACAGTTGGGGATGGGGATGAGGTCTCCTGCTTAGAGTCTGAAGGCTGCAGCTAGGATATTAATCAGGCCATCTCATTTGAAGTACTAGCTAGGGAAGGTGCCACCTCCAAGCCCATGTGTTTGTTGACAGAATCCAGTTCTGTCCCTGTAGGATGCAGGACACCTGCTGCTTCACAAATGGCTATGGAAAGAGCCGGTTAGTGAGACTGCTGGCCGGATAGTCTCCCATAGGCCACTTAATCCTGAGAATGACATCCTATTGCATGCCAGTGCCCACTGATCAGAAGCAAACCACAGGTTTGCTTGACCTGCTAGCACAACCAGCAGACACTGTCTTTCAGTTGTGGATGCCTGAAGTCTAACAGTGACAGCAAGGCAGTTCCTACTGAAAGCCGAGGGCGAGAATCCACCCTTGCGTCTGTCTGCTGGTGGCTGGCAGGCCTTGGTGTCTGTTGATCGGTGCAGTGGTCCTCCTTTAACCTCTACCTCCAGCCTCCTCACACGCTTTATTCCTTGTGTTGAAGTCAGTCTTTGGGACATTCTCTTCCATGTTTCCCTTTCCTTTTCTTATGGGGATACCAACTAGCCTTCCTGGATCAAGAGCCTGTCGTACCCCAGTGTGATCGCATCTTAATTTGATTATATCTACAAAGAAGTTATTTCTGAGCATGACCACGTTCCCTGGCACTGCGGGGTTCAGGCTTCCAGATCCCTGTGGAGGCAGAAGGTGGAAGACTGCAAGCAACAGGGGCACACTCCTGGGTGTGGGCCTCCATGATGAAGGTTAAGGACCGCTCTTCGAGAGGCAGTGCCCGTCCACCCTCCTGCCCCTCTCCTGTCTCATTGCCCTTCGGTGGGGATCCTGATTCAGGACCAAGGCTGCTTAGCAGGACTAGAAGACAGCAATGAATGTCGCTATGTAGACAATTTAGAAAGAAAGGCACAGTTTAGAGGGCAACGCTGGTGCCGGAGATCAGTGTATACAGATAGAACGGTACAGCCAAGTTATGCAAACTGAAAGGTGAGATGTTATGAAAGGCTCTATGAGTAACACGGCTGTAACACAGCTTTATTTTAAGAAGCCTGGTGTCACTGGGGCGTGCACCTTATATTGTCATAACTGAGTATTACATAATGCTGAATATAGAGTGATTTCCTTTCAATCAGTCCTATGTGATGCCTCTGGGCCGAGCAGGAAGGTATTGAGGATTAAGACACTGAAGTACTGAAATTAAGTAATTGGGAATTTGGCCTTGTTTGTATAGACAGATGGTTGCTGTGTGAACCACTCTTTGGACCTCTTCTTGGACCCATTTTAAAAATAGTTCTTAAAGCTAGACACTGTTATTCAGGCTGGTGCGCCCAGTTGGGAAGCTGAGCTAGAAAGACAGTTGGACCTATGAGTTTGAATGCAGCCTGGGAAAAATAGCATGGTCTATCTCAGAATACACACATGCGCATGCATGCACACACGTGCACATGCATGCACACATGTGCAACAGTTCTTGAGGCTTCACTTGTCAGTGTGCTCAGGGATTTGTCTCTAGAGAGCATCTGCTGGGTTCTGGCCTGACAAGTTTCCCAGGCACGTGGAGGATGCCATACTGGAAAAGCACAGTTACCTAGGCACGTCCCTTAGATGCCAGGAGGAGCCGTTAATTCCCTGTGAAACTGTCCCCCTGCCCGCCCCCTTTTTAATATTTAAATTTTGCTAAGTTTACATTATCTTGCTTCAGCATCTTGATTTCAAATCCTATTATAAGGGGGAAAACAGACTACCTGCTGTATTTAATAATAGAACACACACACACACACACATGCACACATGCATACACACACACACACACACACACACACACACACACCACACACAATGCATATGTATAACTTAAATGTAGTAAATGCATAGAAGTGGACCATATTCTCTTCAGACAGATTTCAAAAAGTAAAATGCATGCTCACCAAGTGAAAACTGCCATGCTCACCCACAGGGAAGGAGGTGATTACAAAGGCAAACTGAGCTGATTTCCCCGGTGCCAGGAGGCACTCTTCTGTTACCCATCATTTTCCCTTTTTGGCTTATTTCTGAAAGGGAATCTGCGGGGGAATGCATGGAGAACACTTCAGCTTATCACAGATAGTGAGATGACCTTCCGAGGTCACCGTCATGACAACAGAGTTTAATAAGTAAACCCTATTCACCCATAGCAGAAAACACAATTGCAAAAAATGTCCTCGTAGCATCTGGAAAATGATTGCTAACTGATAAAGCCAAGTCTCTCCACCCCTTGTGCCACCAGCAGTTAGACATGACAGGGGAAGCTCTAAGTTGTCTTTCTCAGTTCAGGTGGGAGGGAACACACTGCCGACAGCGTGGCAGTCTTATGACACTATTCACTAGCACAACCTTTCGCCAGCTCCCTTAGAATGGCTGCTCTTCTGAGACCCTGAGCCCCAGCCACTAACATTGGCTCACAGTTCATCAAGAACATCAAAGTCATGGAAGGGAATTTCTCTTCCCTGGCAAGGGCGGAAGCCGTGGAAATCTGCACAGAGCCTGCCTTCCTGTGTGTCTCTGCCCTCGGCTCTGTTCCGAGCTGCAGCCTGCTCTTGCATTCCTATAATATACCCTGGTTGTTGCTCACAGTTCCTCTCTGTCTTCTGCATCCCTTCTGTTAACGAGAGCCCAGGAATGTTTTCCATCCAGCCTCTGGTCTCTCTCTAACCCCACATCTCCCTCCTGCTTCAGCCCCAGCTCTCTGCCAGCCTGAGCAGACGCTCTTGTACCTATGTCCACGTTGCCAGCAGTCTCCATGTTGCCATATTCCTTGGTTCCTTCTCTGTCTCTCTTACCCATCCTTCAACTTTGGTCTAGGCCCACACTTCCTCTTTCTCACAAACCCCTGCACTATCTCGCCCAGACTTTGGATGGCTGCTCTATTTCTAAACCTTCATTCCCTCTTCTCCTTCTGCACTTTTACTCTCAGGGCATCCTCATATAATAATCAGACACATGTGCATGCCTACCTCAGCCTCCTGTTGACTAACCACGGCAGTACTCCACTCGTGTTCTCTTACTGAGAAAGCCGAAATCAAAGTAAGGTCAGCATGTCGTGAGTTAGCCGGTGGGACGCACCTGCCTCCCGGCTTTCCAGCTAGTGGCAGAATTCCACGCAGCTGTTCTCATGGGCAGCTGGCTCTGACTCCAGAGGTGACTTGTGACTTGTCCTGCTTTATAGCCCTCACTGGCACACTGAATCCATTTTGTCCTTCAGATTACTCTATGATCCCCTCTGCCTTTCTCTTCTGCCTCTAAAGGATTCACGTAACTACAGATAATTCAGAATAATTTCCCTGCTACCTTGAAGCTGTTATGAGCAATTCAGTCATATTTGCAAAATACCTTTTACAATGCAGTGTAAACCATTCCTAGGTAAGACACTAGGGAGCAAATGTCCAGATTATTCTCTTCCTACCATATTTCTCTAGTATCTGAGTCTCAGAGGAACCACGCTGGGCGAGGCGTGCTGTAATCGCAGCACTCGGGATGCTAAGGCGGAGTAGTCTGTGCAGCACTCGGGATGCTAAGGCGGAGTGGTCTGCGCAGCACTCGGGATGCTAAGGCGGAGTGGTCTGTGCAGCACTCGGGATGCTAAGGCGGAGTGGTCTGCGCAGCACTCGGGATGCTAAGGCAGAGTGGTCTGCGCAGCACTTGGGATGCAGCACTCGGGATGCTAAGGCAGAGTGGTGTTGCGGTCAAGGCCAGCTCGGACTACACAGCAAGTTCAAAGCCAGCTTAAGCTACACAGTGAGACCCTGAAGGTTTGTTTTGTTGGTAGAGCCCTTGCCCAGCATGTGTAAGGCCCTGGATTTGACTCCCAAACAACACATACACCCAGACATACACACACACACACACACACACTCATACACCATACATACCCACCACATACTCCACCTCCATACCACACATATAACCACTACACACACACAACATACCCATCATACACTCACTACACACACACACACACACACACACACACACACACACACACACACTCTCCTCAAACTTACCATTTCTGAGCCAGAAACTCTTAATTATCTTTAACCTGTTTCTCCACTCATTTTTTTCCACCTCATACCTAAGAACCATCCTTGAATCCTTCAAGTTCCTTACCAGCGACCTTACCCACAGTCTCCTGTGTTAGCAACTCTTGTTGACTCTCTGTCCTAAAAACAAATGGAATCCTTCTGTTATTTCCTTCCCCTACCTCCTGTCTTCTCCTCTCCTCTGCCCTCCCCTCCTCTTCCCTTCCTTCCCCACCTTTCACAGTGGGGTCAAATAAGTATTTTGCTACTGAGCTGCACCCTTAGCGCTCCCCACAGCAGACCGTTTGTGCAGCAGCACCTCTCAGCAGCCGCGTGGCTCTGACTCATCGCTAAGTCTACTATCTCAGTGCTGTTCATAGGCAGGCGGTTTATTTATTTTCCCCAGACGAATTGCTTATGCTGAGGATTTTTTTTATTATTGATTCTTTTTGAATTTCACATCATGTACCTTCATCCCACTCACCTTCTTATCCCTTTATATCTGTCCTGTGCCCTTGCACCCTCCCCCCAAAAGAGAACAAAAAAATTAAAATTAAAAAATAAATAAATAAATAAATAAATAAATAAAAACAAAAAAGAAAGAAAGATCTTGCCGTGGACAGTGTAGACAGTGTGTCATACAACATACCCTTTGCTCAAACATCTTCACTTTGAAAGGTTCGTTGCCATGAGCCAATGGCCTGGTTCAGGCTTCTGGCTTCTGCTCCAGTGTCATTACTGGGTCCTCACTGGGACTCCGCTCGGATCTCCTGTTGTTGCCCTGCGTCATAGGGACTTGCAGCTTTGTTCTGCAGGACCGGCCCCTTCATGTGCGGCAGCAGTTCATAGGTGGGGTAAATGTTGGGGGAGGGCCAGCTCAAAGCCCTCAATCTGGGCTTGGGTGGCAGCTGTCCTGTACCTGAGCCAGCTGTCCTGCCTGCAGCAGCCAGCAAAAAAAATAGACCAGCTCTCACTTGCTCATGTTGTCAGGGCCAGTTCTTCAGCACTGTCCTGGCCAGGGATGGGGTCAGCTCTCCTGAGTGCTGCAGCTGGGGAGGGGTGGGGCTAGCTCTCCCATGCTCACATGATAAGACCAGCTCTCCTACACTGTGAGTGAAGGTCACAGACAGCTCTGCATAGCCCTTAGATATCAACATGACACCCCAGGCCAGGGGTGTCTGAATGGCCTTTGACACAGACCCCCACTACTGCCTGGCTGTGGACCCAGACATAGGCCTCCATGTTGGCACGGGACATCACCATGGCCTCAGGTGGCAGTGTAGACTACTCAGGCCTCCAGTTTCACCTCTCTTCATAGTGCACACACTGTTCCACTTGCCTTCCCTCCCATCGCTCCACCACACACTCGGTGTTGTTGTACTCACCCATGTCACATGGTGGCACGTGTGCCTCTCAGCCAGCGTGACTTACATGTTCTAAAGTTAAGTCAGGACAGGAGGCAGCTACCCACACAGACCCAGATTCAGGGCTCTGAGCTGATGCACTCCAACACCCACCCCATCTATGAACTGCTGGAGTATGTGAAGGGGCGTGTCCTGCAGACCCAAAGCTGCAGGGTCCCTATGACACAGAGCAACAGCAGGGTATCTAAGAGGAATCCCAGTGAGATTCTACGATTGATAGTGTCGCAGAAGCCAGCAGCCTTGAACCACACCAATGACTCATTGCAATGAGTGTTTGCAGTAAAGGTGTGTGGACAAGAGGGTGTGCCGTGTGACACACAGTGACACACCACAGGGTCCACAGCAAGAGTTGTTTTGTTTTTTCATGTTCTTTTGTTGGGCGGTCACAAGGGCAGAGGGCAGATAGGAAGGGACAGAAAGATGAGTGGAACTGGGGTGCATGATGTGAAATTCAGGGAGTCAATAAAATGTTTAAAAAATTAAAAATAATTAAAAAATAAAGTTAAATCAGTCTTATCACTCTTCTCTTCAAAACAAACAAAAACGAAGACACTTCCTGGGGTTTCCATTACTTTTAAAATCAAATTTCTTCCTATGACCTAGGAACATGAGCTGCGGCTCCATCTGTCTGTGACCCTTGGCTCCTTCTGTTACTACCATCCTGCCACTTCCCTGGGCTCCACCCTGTTCTGGTTTGGGTCAACTTGGTTCCCTTCAGGTCTTTGCAGTTAGGTTTGTAGACCACAACCTCCTCCCTTCCCTAACTACCCACCCTGTCCCTGGCTCCTCCCATCACACACACACACACACACACACACACACACACATACACACACACACAAGGAAACACTAGCTTCTTACTAAATTATAAAACTCCAACAGCCAGGTTCTTGTTAACCTTGTATCTACAGTAAAGAACATGGAAGGTTCTAGAATGATTGATTTCTTTTCAATTAAATGTATCATGTGTCAATTTTAGAAAGTACAGAGGGTCTCACAAAGAAATCATAATCCCCTCCCCCAGAGATTGCAGTTGCTCATGTTTAGGCAACCGCGATTGTACTTCTGTTGCCCACGTGACTTACAGTCTGCTCTTGCCCTTTACGAAGCTAACATGATTGTTTAGTAACATTGTGGTGCTCTATCCTTTAGAAGTGCTATTATTTAATTATCTTCATTGTGTGTCTGGGATACTCCAGAGCAAATGTCTTTGAACACAGCCTTTTGCTAGCCTCTTACCTTTGCTTGTGTGAGGTTTAGAAGCCTATTTCTAGGCCAGAGGTAGAAGAGATACCTTTGAGGGTCTTAATGCAGTGGTCTCACCACTGACAAAATGCCTGACTGAAGTCCATCTCTTTGTGTGGCTTGTCTGTGTTTGCTTGGCCTTCTGTGCTTCAGCAAAGTACCACTGTAGTCAAGGTGCACTTTCCCGTCTAAGCAGAGGAGGGGACCGGAAGCTGACAGGCAGGATGGTTCCCAAGAACATGTCCCCAGTGACCTGCTCCTACAAATAAGCCCACTGCCTGTTTTTTACCACCACAAGTGGTGCCGTAGTCTTTGGAAGCCCTCACAGACAAAGTCAGGTATGCTTCTCAATCCAGTCAGGTTGACAGTCGAGGTTATCCACAGGCACGCTGTCTTAGTTTCAGTTGCATTGCTGTGAAGAGACCCCGTGACCACAGCAACTCTTACAAAGAAAAGCATTTCATTGGGGCTGGCTTACAGTTTCGGAGGTTCAGTCCATTATCATCATGGTGGGAAGCATGGCGACATGCAGGCAGACATGATGCTGGGGAAGGAGCTGAGAGTTCTACATCTTGTTCTGCAGGCAGCAAAAGGGGACCATTCCTGTTCACCCCAGCACGGATGGATTTCCTCAGAAAGGATTGGTCAGCTAATGTTCCCTTCAGCAGAGTCTGAGAGCACTCAGCTTGCAAGTCCTTACCACTCTGGTAGAAATGGTTTAGTCCACACTTTGTGGATAAATAGCAAAGCTGGATTTTTATATGTTCATTGGTTCTGCCTCTGTCTTTCAGTGTTACTGTGCTTGCTCCCACTATGTGTTGATCTGGGCCATTTTTAGATTTCAGTAGTATTTGTTTCATTAAGCAGTATAAGATGGACATCTGATTTCTTTCTTTTTTCTCCCTAACAGTTCAAAATACTATTTATTAAACTGATGAATAAGTATTATTTATGTTACTGGCAAAAGAGGCTATACTCATCCCAAACTTAATACTAGAATAACAGATAATTTAGTTCCAAATATTTTTTGGGGGGCGGGGGGAATTAATTTAAAATTATTATATCCAGTCCTGTGTCATTTAAATATAATTAGTAATAAAACTTGTTAGTTCATAATGGCATTTCAATAGTTCATAGGTGCTCTGCTTTTAAAGCATGATTTTAAAGCAGGAACTCACTTGTCCTCATAGTGGCACACTGCTGAGGACCAACCTCTGTGGCGCACTTGACCATAACCAAATGCTACCACATTTGGCAGAGGCAAGGCAGGTCTCTGAACTCAAGGGCAAAATGGTCTACATAGTGAGTTCCAGGACAGCAGGGTGACATAGTGAGACTCTGTCTCAAAAAAGCCAGGGGAAAAAAAAAAGTCTTGGGCTGGAGAGATGGCTCAGAGCACTGGCTGTTCTTCAGAGGTCCTGAGTTCAATTCCCAGCAACTCCATAGCAGTGCAGAGCTGTCTAAAACTATAGTTCCGTGAGACCCGATGCCCTCTTCTGGTGTGCAGATGGATGAGCAGACAAAACACTCATAAACATAAAATAAATAAATCATAAGAAAAAAGTATAACAACAACAACAACAACAACAAGAAGTGCCCAGCCAATGCCCAGCCTTGTAGCCCAAGCTCAGGTGACTATGCCACCATAGAGACACTTTCTGTTGTGACAGCAGCAGTGGCAGCTTCAGGACCTCCCAGTGGTCTGTGAAGGTGCCTCTGTCACCTCCTCTGTGTTCGCTGTACTCACTAAGATTTTAAGGAAGATGTCATTTAAAAGGTGAGAGGAACTCATTGAGAACATGGCTGGGAAATGGGAAGCCGCCTCAGGTGGCATTAGGCTACTCTGGGGCACTGTATGAAATGAACTATCAAGTGCCACAAGTCTCTTCAAGAAGCACAGAGATTACAGTTATTACACAAACGGTGTGTTCACTTCAGTGCTGTGTGCTGAGGCAAACATTGGGGTGCTGCTGCCTGTGTCATGTAACATGCGTTTTCCCTCAGCAAATCGATAGACGGCCCCGACACTCAGCATGCAAACACATCCCTTTTGTATAATACTTTTAGACTAAAAGGTAAGTGATGTTTATATTAACGGAATGCTTCCTGATAGAGTGTTAATCATAGGGATACATATTTGACATTTCATTTGCTTTTGTAAAAATGATAAGCTATCTCAATACCGATTTCAGGTATATATAGTCACTGTAGCTATTAGAAGAAAATCCTATGAATATCTGTGAAAAACTTGAGTACTGAGGCCTCCGGACAAGAACGGCAAGAAGGAAATGAGGGGGTGGGATACAGGGAGCCGGGAGCAGAAAGTGCAGATCAGAAAGGATGGGTGGGCGAGCAGAAATTTTCAGTGTGCTTGTTTACTGCCAAGCATAACGAGGAAAAGGGCACAGGACACGTGCCAGTCAGGTTTGTCACTTGATAGCACGGTGTGGGAGGATTGTGTTGAGGTGGCTAAAGAGTGGGATGAGGCTGCTGTTCACGTGCGTGCGGCTGCTGTCTTCATTGTCCCAGAGGAGGCCAGGCTTGCTGCTGGAAACAGCACTTCTGCTGAAGGAAGGGGAGGCATTTGGAGTGCCAGTGAACAGCTGACTTGGGCAAGGTCACACAGCAGGATTTCTGTAGGAATTAGGTCATTTTTTCCCCCTTAGCCCTGTTTTGTTTGTTTGTTTGTTTGTTTGTTTTATTTTGTTTTGTTTTTGTTTTTTCGAGACAGGGTTTCTCTGTGTAGCCCTGGCTGTCCTGGAACTCACTCTGTAGACCAGGCTGGCCTCAAACTCAGAAATCTGCCTCCTCTGCCTCCCAAGTGCTGGGATTAAAGGCGTGCGCCACCACTGCCCGGCAGCCCTGTTTGTTTTTAGATAAGTTTACTTGAGCTAAGTTAATAAATCCCGAGGGTAGGTTTTTATTTTAAAAGTAAAACCACTCTAAATATTGTGTGATTTTTTTTTTAAAGCTAATATTTAAGAAGTGGTCTCTACCCCCGTCCCCTGTGCCATGAGAGGCATCAGGTGAGAGGGAAGCAAGGCTTTTAGTCTGCTCAGAACATGCATGACTGGGCATGTGTATGTGTGTATGAAATTTGAAATGTAATTGGGTCTCCCCTAGAGATCTGTTCTAGGAAGCTACAGTGGGGTCCGTGTCATCCGAGATGTCCTCCTGGGCAGGCTGTATCCGTAATGGGTTTTCTGAAATCTATCTTTTTGCTTTTTAGATGCTGATAGACAAGATTCCATCAACCTGTTCTTGGGTGTTTTCCACCCCACAGAAGGGAAACCTCATCTCTGGGAGCTCCCCACAGACTTTTACCTGCATCACAAGAACACCATGAGCCTTTTACCTCCCAGAAGGAGGTGAGTGTGTGCAACCTAAACTCACAGTCGCCGCTGTCGTGAGTAACTGTTGTATGACGGGAGCGCTTAGCCTAAAGCTGTGAGTCTTAAGCATGTGTGCTGTGGCTTTGGGCTTGGTGATTCCTGGCAAGCTGTGACTGCTAGCTGGTTGTTCTGCATGGTCCCTGAAATCCAGATACGTCTCCTGGATGTGTCTGGATGTGGGATGTGGTGCAGAGCCCCTAAGGCAAGCCAGCAACTTCATTCTTGAATGTTTCTTACAAATGAGAAAGAAATCCAAGACTCAAAGAGCCCATCTTGGAGTGTGGTGCTTGCTCTGTTACACTGAAGTCGCAAAATGTTTTCCAGTGTTCTTTCTTCCAACATAAATAGCTCTGGGTTAATAGTTCAAACAGGAACCTAAAGCAGTGACTATTGGCAGATACCCACGCCTGCCAATCTGGCCTTGTGGAGGCGTTCGCCAGTGCAGGCCATTTGGCTTTCGTTAAATCAGTGATGATACTCTCAAAAGAGCTGTGCATGCAGGTTCTTGCCTTTAGTCTTAGCACGAAGATGGCTAAGGTGGTGGGATTGCTGCAAGTTTAGGCCAGTCTGGCCTCCATTGTGTGTGTGTCTCTGTGTGTGTGTGTGTGTGTGTGTGTGTGTGTGTGTGTGTATGTGTGCGCGTGCGTGTGTGTGTTAACCCTTAGGCCATAAGATCTCTCTGAAAAGAACAGTCTCTCCAGAGCCCACAATGTGCCCCTGCAAGGAGCTAATTGTTGACGCTATCGCTTACACAATTGTTTCTCGCCTTGAGCAGATCTTGCTTCACTGAAATCTTCAATGCTGACCCTCCTCAGCCCACCATGCCCTGTGCGTTCTACTTGATATTAAAGTTCTGTCCTAAGCTTGTGGCCATGTCTGTGGTAGTGGTGACAGGTTGGCCTGTATTTTGCCAGTGATTGTGAGACCACTGGGACCACCATTCCGTGTCTGCAATCTCTGCTCACCATTAAGTGTAAGACTACTTACTTACTGTAGCTGTTCTCAGCGTTGCTCCCTATCCGCTAGAAGCACACATCCTTAACTATATCATGCGGCCATGTGGTCACCATTCTGGCCATGCAATAATATACACTTTGCTGGCTTTCTCAAGAAAGAAAAAGTCATGTAAGTACATGCTTTTTATTAGCTAAATACTCTTATCATATTAAGAAGTCTATAAAATACTTCTTCAGATTTAATCAGCTGGCCATCTTCTTCTCATCTTGGATGAAGAATGCTGTGTAAAGGCTGTGGTATGCCATCTTACAACTCCATCCATCTAACACCGTGTGGGACTTCCTGGTTGGGATCCGTTAGCAGTTGTCAGTGTCAAGGATGCTATTGCCCTGTCCGGCTCTCTGCCTTGTTCACAGACATCAGCTTCTTTGTTCATGATCATATGTCTTGTTTCTAGGAAGTCTCCGGTAGCTAGGAGAGCTAGAGATGATCCATCTTAAATTTCCCTTTGATGGAAGTAACCCAGTGGAATTCAGCACTCTCAATGCTAGGGACTTAAAAGGAAAGAATGATTTATGGGGGATTGTACAAAAGGAAGAAATTCTCCAACATCCAGTCTCCTGTTCTGTGATCCCTACCCCAAGGCAGTTCCATGCCCCATACAGACATCTTCTCCGTGAGCAAATGCACCTGGTGGCAGATGGAGCTGTAAGATTGTCCTTGCTCTTTGCTTGGCCCTCTCATCCTCTCTGTCTCAGTCCGTCCTCTCCAGGACTTGTCTTTCTCATGGGCTTCTTTATTTCTGAGACACACCCAGGACTTAGGTTTTTCCAAAAATATTCTTAAAATCATTTTATATTATTTAAGGAAATGTACTCTAATAATATGGTTTTAAAACCTGTGGCCTGGTCTCAATTCACTGAGACAAAGTTATTTCTTAATTCTAGTTGTCTGTCTGTCCTGGTTAACTTTTCTGTCACTGTAAAGAGACATTATGACCAAGGCAACATATAAAATAAAATAAAGCATTTAATTGGGGGCTTACAATTTCAGAAGGTGAGTCTGTGACCATCATGACAGAGAGCATGGCAGCAGACAGGCAGACAGGAAGAGCAGTAGAGTAGTAGCTGAGAGCTTATATCTGATTCATAGCAGGAGGCAGAGAGAGAGAGAGAGAGAGAGAGAGAGAGAGAGAGAGAGAGAGAG
>JADRCD010199667.1:1030-16815 GCA_019843815.1 Montemys delectorum | reverse complement strand
ATACGGGGCTGGAGAGATGGCTCAGTGGTTAAGAGCACTGACTACTCTTCCAAAGGTCCTGAGTTCAAATCTCAGCAACCACATGGTGGCTCACAACCATGCATAATGAGATCTGACGCCCTCTTCTGGGGTGTCTGAAGACAACTACAGTGTACTTACACATAATAAATAAGTAAATCTTTAAAAAGGTTAAAAATACATACTAAAATTATTTTGAAGATGACATTCATCTAATAACCTTAAAAACCTAGTACTGTGGCTGTGGAGATGGCTCTGATAGGTAAAGCATTGGCTTTGCAAGCCCAGGGACCCAAGTTTGATTCCACATAAAATGATGTTAGTTGTGGCACATGCTTCTAATTTCAGAGCTGGGAGGTAGAAACAGAAGGATCTCCTAGACTTGTGTCTCAGCCAGTCTAGCCTAATTTGTGAGCTCCAGATCAGTAAGAGACCCTATCTCAAAGGAATTAAATGGTGTATAACATCTAAGGCTGTTCTTCAGCCTCTACATGCACGTGTGTACCTAAGCATATATATTTAAAAAGAACCAAATTAATACCACAGGCTTGAAATTTAGCCCAGAGGTACAGTACTTAACCAGATGCTGTAACAAACAAGCTTTTGCCATATGTGATTCTATTCCCTACCTTCTTTTCTTTCTTTCTTTCTTTCTTTCTTTTTTTTTTTTTTTTTGGGGGGGGGGCCAGACAGGGTTTCTTTGTGTCCTGGAACTCACTCTGTAGACCAGGCTGGCCTCGAACTCAGATATCCACCTGCCTCTGCCTCCCAAGTGCTGGGATTAAAGGTCTGCACCGCCACTGCCCAGTCCCTACCTTCTTTCTAAGGCAAACATTATTATGGCACAATCTCTTAACCAAATGGCTTTTATTCATTTATTATCATTACTATTACATGTGTGCATAATACATGTGAGGGCATTCATGCCACAGTGCAAGTATGGTGATCAGAGAACAACTGTCAATGTAAACTGACAGCAAATGCACACATAATCTTAATTAGTGAAAAATGCTACAAAATACTCGAGTTTCGAAATGCTAAAATATCCAAATGCAGTATGTGGCCAGGCAGTGGTGGCACACGCCTTTAATCCCAGCACTTGGGAAGCAGAGGCAGGCAGATTTCTGAGTTCAAGGCCAGCAAGGTCTACAGTGTGAGTTCCAGAACAGCCAGGGGTATAGAGAAACCCTGTCTCGAAAAAACAAAAAAGCAAAAAAACAACAAAAAAACGCAGTATGTGAATCCATACATTCACTCATACATTAAAATTGAATTATATGTCTGACGTTTGAAGTCTTCAATTTTTTCTGCAGATAATTTAGTAGGGAGAAACTTAAAAATAGCATAGGATAGCCAGGCGGTGGTGGCACACGCCTTTAATCCCAGCACTTGGGAGGCAGAGGCAGGTGGATTTCTGAGTTCGAGGCCAGCCTGGTCTACAGAGTGAGTTCCAGGACAGCCAGGGCTATACAGAGAAATCCGGTCTCGAAAAACAACAAAAACAACAACAAGAACAAAATAGCAAAGGATAGCTATTGTGACCTTAGGTCAACTGGCGGCTTTTGACTTGCTTCCTCCTTTGTGAAACGAATGTTTAACTTCTCAGGATTTTGACAGTGTAACTGTCACTAGTGTCTGTTATCTTGGGTGGGCAAGAGTAGGGAAGTTGAGGGTCTGGTGTTGGACCTGGCTGGGCGCCCAAGCAGGCGTTGGATAGCCTGCACGCGACAGCATGGCTCTCTGTAAACCAGCGGCAACCCCAGAGTGCACGGAGGACATCGGAGAGCTTTTCGGTTTTCACTCGCGTAGTTCTGTCCTCCAAGGTCCCTTCAGCGGCTCGGCTGGATACATAGCGCAGCGCTGGCCACCGGCGCAACCGAGCTTCTCCACCAGCCTCACGCAAAGCCGCCTGCGCGGCGAAGTCCAGGCCACTCCCTGCCGCCGACCGTCCGTGCCGACTAGGCTCGAAGCAGGCGGTGACCTCGCCTCCAACTGCGGCAGTTCGTTTGAATTCTGGCGCCACTCCCACGCCACGTCGAGCTGAGCCGCCGGCCAGACTTGGAAGAGACAGGTGGCGGAGAGCCAGCGGGACCGCGCAGAAATGGAGAGGCACACGGCAGGCGGGCGGCGCGCACCACGCCCCGGAATGGCCTGGAAAAAAAGAGGGCCAACGCGCGCGCTCCCACCCGGTGCTTCACGGAAAAGCCACGCCCCCACGTGCCCTCGCGTCCAATCAGTGCCAGAAGGAGGGGCAGCCTCGATCTCGCACAAAGGAAGCTATAAAAGGAGCTGCGGGGAGCGGGGCTCGTTCTTTTACCACGGAACCTAAGGCTGTCTTTGTTGTGTAGGTGAGTGAGTTGCGTGTTCGGATAACCAAGTGAAATAGAGGGGCGCAAAGAGAATTTGGAGGCTTCTGAGACTTGAGCTTAGGGTACCGGTGTAAACCTCGGAGAAATGCGCAACAGCTAATGATATTTCGGGATTGGAGCCTAGGCCCCAGGCAGTTTCTACCGAGAGGCCTGGCAGAAGGCCGCATGCGTTCTGGTTCCTTAGTCCCACCTTGGTTGCGTTCTTACACAGCAGAGTTTGTAGAAAAATATGCTAGGCCTTTTGTGCTGTTCGGCACGTACTAGAGTCACCTAAAACATCCGAATTTCTGCACATTCACAGGGACAATGGCGCCATTGTTCTTACCTTCTTTAAAGCAGCTGCAAGAAGAAACCAAGGTAAGGGTGACGCAGCTGATGTTTTAAATATATTGTTGGCTTAGAGCAATAGAAAGTGGTGTGTGATGCTTAAAATGTTTCTTTTCATTGTATTAGATGGAGGAGAGCCCAAAGCATTTGAGAGAATTCATAACGGGAAGGAGCTTGCTTAAAACTTGACCCTTAGAAGGTGTGTATGAAGCATAGATTATTTTTTTAATAAGCATAAGGAATCATTTTACCGTTGTGAAGTAAGAATGAGCATGCCATAAATGTATACTGAGACAGTGCTGGCCAACCGCCGCAGCTTTTTAATTTGGAATGGCTGTGGTGGGTGCATGGTGCACAAACTGATTAAACAGTTGTGAGACATACCAGGTCTGAACAGTGATGAACTGTATCTCGAAGCTGATAACCTGAAGACAGATACAGCTTCTGAGAGACCACCATTGTGCTTAAGTGATGTCGTCTTTTTATGCAGTTCATATTAATAGTGTGTCATGGTACTTTCTGCCAGCAGTGAATGCCGACCAACCATTGAGATGCCCATCGCCTGTGAAGATCCTAGGGCAGGAGTGCATGTGAGTGGTGCTGTTTTGTTTTCTGCTAAACTTAATGTCGTTGGTCTAGTCTATGATGATCCTATCCCGAACCTGAATTCCTGTTGAAAAACCATAATTACGGATCTGGCTTCTGAGATGGACCATTGCAGAGGACTGATGTGTTCTGTTTTAATGTTGGCAGTAAATGTAATTCCTCTGTTTTTTTTTTTTTTTTGGTTTTGTTTTTTAGGGTCAATGACACAAGACTTCTTGCAAGTGAAAAGTAGATGTGGTAAACATCCAGAAGATCCAGAGACAACAAGAAAATGCACAGTATTAGTCCTGGGATATTTGAGATGGGGTCTGCATGTCTCTAGCTGTCCCTAACTATCTAGTGGGTATGGCCTGCAGAGTTGGTTCTTGTGCATTTTTTGTGGGTTCTGACAGTGTTCTCTCCTATGAAGGTCATGGGTGAGCTGATAGCCGCAGTCTGTACACTTGATAACAGAGGCAGCAGTTCACCATGATGAGCTGTTTGCTTATTAATCCAGCAGTGCTTGGAAATGCTACAATAAACATCCAGTTGCATATGTTTCATTCCTTTGTGTCAGATTAACCACAATGCTCAGGTACGTGTTTCATTCCACTTGTGTGGTAATCACATTACGTTTTCAAAGTTAGTGTGCAAAGTGCAGTAATGTCAGTCTCCTAAGTAGCATGATTATTGTGCACCTTATCAGGTTTCTCTGAGAAATGGTCAGTGACTTAGTAGCATTTGCCTAGCCCTCCCAAACCGGTTTCTTAATTTCGAGACAGGGCTTTATGCCTGGTTTGTGTTTTATTCCACCTGCCTATTTCCCAAGTGTTAGGGCTAAACAGGCATTGCTTTCTAAGTTCTTAGCTACTGCATACTTCCATTTTCCTATGTGCTGCTTTGCTGTATCACGTTATTTGTTTCTCCTTTTTTATTTGAACTACTAATATCCCCTTTTGATTTCATCCTTGTTTCTTTGGTCTTTGCCTGTTCAAGAGTAACTGAATTCCCATGTAAGGTGAAAACTGGAAGACTAAGGCAGGGAGATCACTTGAGCCCAGTTAAGGTTTGTTAGTTTATGAATCTCATAGACCCAGAACACCTTTAGTTTCAGCAGAAGCTGGTAGAACTCTGATTCCCATGGCCAATCTATGGGACAACACAGGAACACATTGCAGGGGTTGTCTTAAGAAGTTAAAGGCTTATTGACCTTTATTCAAGCTGGCAATGTTAAAAGCAAGTCAGGGTTGTGAAATGGCCTGTTTTTAAGCCCTCTGACCTCTTTCCAAAGTTCCTTCTGCTTATTTCCTTGCCTTATAATAGGTCTTTTAATACGTTTGCTTGATATAGTCCAAATTTTACATATTAATAAGTACTGGTCTGCACAGGAGCCCAGAGGTCACATTTTCTTAGTACAGAATGCCAAGAAGGACCAAATGCAACCTAATGTAAATGAAGAGCAAGTGTATTTCCTTTTATTGGTTGCTTTGGAAAAGAGCCTCGCTGTTTATAGACCTGGAACTCCTGCCTCCCAACTGTATGTAGACTGCTGTCATGGCAGGTGTCACCATGGCAGCAGGAGGATATTTTGTATCAAAGGTTAAACAAATTGAATCTAAGCCAGTTCAACTTTAGGAAACAACAGTTTGGTTTAAGGGACTCTTCATGAATAAAGCATGGTATGGTTTCAGATGTATTTGATTACGTTGGGAACTTGGTATTAATGGGATATAAGGTAGGCTGAATGCTAAGTACAGGTGCTTATATAAATTCTGGTATTTTCTCTTTTTTTTGAGACAGGGTTTCTTTGTGTAGGTCTGGCTGTCCCAGAACTCATTCTGTAGACCAGGCTGGCCTCAATAAGAAAATGAGAAGTTACTGTGTTCATTGTGCACTGTAGGAGTAATGTCTGGTTTTTATAGCATGGGGATTAGGGGTGTTAGGTATATGAGTGCAATTTCCCTTTTAGGCCAGAAGGGGCTGCTGTGAGAAAGCTGAGTACTGAACTTGGGTCCTGAAAGCAGTAACACATTTAGCCACTGAGCCATTCCCATCATTGACTGGGCTAGATTTATACCTGAGCAAGAAAGTCAAGTCTAAGAAAACCTACCTGGTGGTGGTTGGGTGCTAGGGAGATGACTCAGCAGTTAAAACAGCCTGGGTGCTGACAGTGCACACCTTTAACCTGGATGGATCACAGGCAAGTAGATCTCTTGGCCTTCAGGACTAGCCTGGTCTACAGAATTCCAGGGATACACACAAAATCCTGTATGCAAAAAAACTAAATCTTGAGCAAGCACAAAGTCTGCACTTGGTAAAGAGCTATAGCATCCAGCTCAGGGAAACCAGATTCAGATTGGTTTTATAAGTTAGAGAACAATATGTATCTGGCTTCAGTAACTGGAATAATTGCCCCTGCCTTGTATCAGGATCAGATGATCTTAAAATATAGTAGGTACAAATCTGCCATTTGGTGCTTTCTAAAATTAGTTCTATTGCCAGAAACTTAATCTGCATAGCACTTGGTTTCCCAGTCAAGTGTCCTCTGAACCAAGTAACAAGCTTTGGAAGCTGGCTGCTTGCAGTATTTATTGGAGCTTCTGGCTGCTTTCATGGCTTTTTCTCCAGTGTTCAGTGGGGATTGAAGTCCTTACCTGATTTCTGTTTTGGGACAATCTCACCATGGCAAATGTTTCTAAATAGTAAGATTTTATAAGCATGAGCCGCTATTCTGAGCTTAGAATCCTTATTTGAATTGCTTATTTTCTGCCAGTTTCGTACTCTACGGTTAGATTTCCCTTCCCAAAGCTTGATTCCAATCTAAACCTTACAGTATAAAACTACCAATCTACCAGTGCTTTTAGCCTTCATGCACCCTCTTAGGGCCCAATACCCTGGATATATAGAAATCAGATAAAGTCCATATGTATTATGAATTTTTGGAAAGTTATGAGCCACCAGTTTTTTGGTTTTTTGAAGAAAAGGTTTCTCTGTATAGCCCTGGTTGTCCTGGAACTCACTTTGTAGGCCAGGCTGGTCTCAAACTCCAGTACTGGGACTAAAGGTGTACACCACCACTGCCCAGCAGGATAGTTTTTCTATATGAGAACCAGAACCTTTAAGTCTCTAGAGTTCTGGATTACTTGCTTTCTTCATTACTACTCCACTGTTCTGGTCTCAATGCCATGTAGTTAGGTCTGACATAGTAATACCAGGAAATAGTCTTTTGTGGGTTTTTTTGTTTGTTTTTCAAGACCGGGTTTCTCTGTAGCCTTGGCTGTCCTGGAACTCACTCTGTAGACCAGGCTGGCCTCCAACTCAAGTCCGCCTGCCTCTGCCTCCCAAGTGCTGGGATTAAAGGCATGTACCACCACCACCCAGCCAAGGAAAGGTTGTTAATTGAGAAAAATTGGTGATAGGCCAATCCTATGGAGCCATCACCAAGTCTAGGGTGCTTTCTGGATTACTGATTGCTAGGGGGGGGGTCCAGCTCCCTGAGGCAGTATCATCCCTGGGGGGTGTCGGCCCAAGTAGTGTAACAAGCTAAACTGCTGGTAGCAGGCAGTTTTCAGCAAGCTGAGGACAGCCAGGGCTACACAGAGAAACCCTTAGACAAAAAACCAGCAAGCCAGTAGGCACCATTCCTCCATGGTTTCTGCTTCAGCTCCTGCCTTGAGTTCTGCCCTGAGTGATGGGGTGTGGGCTGAGCGCTGTGAGCTGCAATAAACCCTTTCCTTCCTAAGTTACTTTTGGTCATGGTTTTTATTACAGCAATAGCAACCCTATCTGAGACAGGAACCATTGGCTAAAATAACCTTAAGAAATGTACATTCTGGGCTGGTGAGATGGCTCATCGGGTATGAGTACTGACTGCTTTTCCAAAGATCCTGAGTTCAGATCCCAGCAACCACATGGTGTCTCATAAACATCTGTAATGGGGATCCAGTGCCCTCTTCTGGTGTGTCTAAAGACAGCAACAGTGCTCACATGAAGCAAATCTTTAAAAAGAATGCCATGACAATTTATGGAAAAGAAAGAAGCCCTTTCAAATGGCATCAGGGAAACTATCCTCGGGGAGCAGAGGGAGGGGGACCAACAGACCCCTGTGTCTCAGGTTGAGTCGTAGAAACTCAAAAACAAAGACTTGCAAAATGAAGCTACTCAACTAAGCTAGAAAGCTGCTACTTATATTCTGCGAAAAGTGAGGCCCAGACTGGATAACTTAGTGAGCACCTGCTCCAAAATAAACAGATCAACTGGTAAAGGGCTGTTTTCAAGCCTGACTGGAGTCCCCACGAACCACACTGTAAAGGAGAAACCAACTTGTCCTCTGGCCTCCATGTGCATAACATAGCACACCTCGATATACACTCAAAACAAGTGAGTATGATGATAGAGAAAAAAGAGGGTTTTGTTTTTTTGAAATGAGGAAGGATAGAAAGGGAGAGAACCTATTAAGGGCAGGGTATGTAACTAAGTGGTAGAGAGCCCATCTAGTATGTGTAAGATCCTGGGTGGATTCCTCAGTACCACATCCTTGGCTAATTGTGTCTTACAATATATTAGAAACGCTGCTCAATAGCACAATTGTACATGATCATTTTTTTTTTTTTTGCATTTTCAAATGATCTAATTTCTTGAAATAGGAAATCGGGCCAACAAGTCAAGGCACTTGCCACACTGATGTGCCCACCTGAGTTTGATCCTCAGATACCACAGAATAACTCTTGAACGTTGTCCTTTGACCTGCTCCTGTTCTCAACATCCTCATCCTATACATGAACAATCAAGAAAATTTCACAGGTTAGCAGTGGTTTGTGTTGCTTAACACTTTGTCTCAAAGTACAAAACAACAGCAACAAAAACCAATGGGACAGTGAGGGGAAGGAGGAGAAGCAGCAGAATGGGCACCTGTGCCCAGCGTGTGTGAGGTATATGTCATGTATGAAAGACAAACATAAGCAAGGAGAACTTAGATTTATTGCAGAAAAGTGGAGAATGTCTGAAAGTGGGAGGAATTCCAAGGGGAAAAAAGGGAGTTGGGAGCAGGAAGCGCAGCAGAGAAAGAATAGTTGAGAAAACACGTGGATCCTGTCCTCCTCTGCCTTCATAAATGCAATCTCAGTTTGCTAGTTCCTCCAAAGGATGTGATTCCTCCAGAGCAACAAATTCTTGGTTTTTGGTAGGCTTAGCTCAGGAGGCTAGGGTTCCGGAAAAATCAACAGCCAGCAAAGCCACCTCAGTTCATTGTCGCATACTCAGGAATAAAAAAGTGCAGGACAAGGAGTGAGCTGAGTGAATGTAGATTTATTAGGGAAAATCGACACAAAGAACTCCCAAGAGTGAGAAGGGGCACCTCTTGAGAAATACCCAAACCAATCAATGTGTGTCATTACCATGCACTAAAACAAAAAAGAATTAGACACTTAACAAAAGAAGATATACAGAGTGCCTGCAAGCATATAAAAAAAAAGTTAGCATTACTCGATTGGATTATTACTAATTAACATGTAAACAAATGCAAAATGAAAAGATATCTCACTGATCAGGTTGACTGTTATCAAAAAGAAACAGATGCTAGGAAGAGTGAAATAGGAGTATTCTCAGATGATGCTGATGGGGATGGTGGGGACTACAGTCATTGTGTAGAGCATGAAGCAATTCCAACAACTGAAAGAAGCATTTATAGCAGTGTGTTTGTTGCAGAATTCACAATAGCTATTTGATGAAATCATGCTACATATACTTTGATGAATGGCTAAAGGATATGTGGTCCACAGACACAACAGAATGCTGTGAAAATATCAAAATGTACATACCTATGATCCCAGAACTTAGAAGGTAGAGGCAATAAGATCAGGAATTCAGTGTCATCCTCAGCTTCATGCTGAGTTTAAGGTTTGCCTGAGCTAAATGAGATCCCATCTAAAAACAAAAAACAAACAAACAAAAAGTTTAAAGTTCTTCTGTTTTGTAGAACACAATGGCATTGGATTGATATTTGAAATGGAATGAGTCTGATAGTCCCTAGCAAGTACTGTCCAGTTTAGCTAACCACTTTTTTTTTTCATTTTGTGGTAATGAATTAATACAGCACTTAGTATATGGTAGGCACATGCTCCATCACTAATTTAAATGTCGAGTTCCTGCATCTTATATACATGGGGAACTTCAAAGGCTTACTTGACGGAAGTTGGGAGTGTAATAATAGTTATTGTACGCATGCAAAGAACCTGCCGAAATGGCCTTCCGTTAGGGGAAAGAATTTTGTTGTAGAAAAGAAAGAGATAATATCCATCTGGAAGAGTCCAAAGCAGAGAGAAAAAGAAGTAGACTAGATATGTCCAGAGCTAGGGAGTCCAGAGAGTGGGAGAGAACCATGGAGATAGTAAGAGATGTCAGGTTGCCTTTATAGAGAGAACAAATGGGTATCTGGGAGGAGGGCAGCCTGGGGAGGTGAGAAGCACAGGCTAGTGTTGGGGCTTTGAAATGTGTAACAGAGCCTTTGGGATAGAGACTATAGGAGTCTACTTGCCAACATGGGACTTGGTACTCGACTGTAGGTCCATGTTAATGACAAGCCACATAGTCCCTTCTACCAGAAGTAAGAGAGATACCTGTTTCACAATTTCTTGAGAAATGCTATGTTTTATCTAACTACCAGAAACTCCTCTATTTACCAGCCTGAGACCTAATAGTTACTAAAGCCCCCAAAAGAAATTTAAAAGGGAGAAACAGAGAAAGGATAGCTAAGTGGTGCAGTGAATAGAAGGAATAGTTTCTAATGTGTTCTATAGAGCACAACAGGATAACCATACAACAGTTAATTGTTTTAGAATAGTGGATTGTGAGTGTCCCCAGCACAATGAAACGATGACTCTCTGAGGTGACAGGTACACCAATCACCCTGATTGTCTTAGTTAGGGTTTCTTTCTTTTTTTTTTTTTAAGATTTATTTACTGTATGTGAGTACACTGTAGCTGTCTTCAGACACACCAGAAGAGGGCATCAGATCCCATTACAGATGGCTGTAAGCCACCATGTGGTTGCTGGGAATTGAACTCAGAACCTCTGGAAAAGCAGTTAGTGCTCTTAACCTCTAAGCCATCTCTCCAGCCCCTAGTTAGAGTTTCTATTGCTGTGATAAACACCACAATCAAAAGCAACTGGGGAGAAGGGGTTTACGTCATCTTACAGTTTCTCAGCATAGCCTCGAATTGAAGATAGTCAGGGCAGGAATCTGGAGGCAGGAAGCAGGGGCCGTCATGGAGTGCTGCTTACTGACTTCCTTGCTCCCATAGCTTGCTCAGTTTGCTTTCTTATAGCACCCAGAACTACCTGCTTAGGGATTGCACCACCCACAGTGAGCTGAGCCCTTCCACATCAGTCAAACAGACAAACAAAAATTGCACCACAGGCTCGCCAACAGGCCAAACTGGTATGGGAATTTTCTCATTTGAGGTTCTCTCTTACAAAATGACTCTAGCTTGGGTCAAGTTGACATAACAACTGGCCAGTACACTGATCTCATCTTCACACATTGCATGTATCAAAATGTCAGTGTGCTTACATAAATATGTACCATCACTAGATATCATTCCAAAATAAAAAGAGCACATACATGTTATATGTGAATATATATACTAATAATATATATGAATATATGTGTGTGTGTGTGTGTGTGTGGTAGGTGATAAGGTCAAAAAGTTTTAACTAATCCTTGCCTTCTAACTTATTAAATAGAAAATATAATTACTATATACTGTCATACATTTAAAAATATATAGCTTTTATGAATTTTTCTACAGAATATACATACTCATGATAATATTGCTATATCTAGGATAATGAGTACATATATCATATCCAAAAGTGTAGAGGCTTTATTTTGAGTGAGGGATGGCATGTACTATTATGATTTCAAGTAGGCAGGAAAAGTTTTAAGTCTAGACTTCAGGGGAGAGGTCTAAGCTACAGAAATATAATTTGGAGTCATTGGTATATGGAGAGTATATTTAAAGCTACAAGATTATTTTATTTTATTTTTAATACTATCAAGGATGAACCCAGCACTTACACGTGTTTGGTAAAGTGCTCTACTCCTGAGCTATATCCTCCCCCATAGAGTTTTGTTTTATTTTTTAGATGCTCTTCATATGCCCCATACACTAGTTTCAAACTCATAAGCTTAAATGAATCTCCCTTGTTTCTAAGATAGCTAGGACTAGAAGAACTCACTACATCACTGAGAAAGCCAGAAAGCTACATAAGATAACCAGGGAATCATGGGAAAGAGAAATAATCTCCAAGTTGAGCTCTGTGGCATTTCCCAATTAGGATATTTCAGATTTAATTAGTTCACATTCCAGACCAAATTTTATTGTCAAGTTCAGATGCTGCATTTGGAACAAAGAAATCTAGAGGCAAAGAAGCAGAAAAAAAAAAAAAAAAAAAAAGAACAAACCAAGGATGCGAAGGATGAGAATTCCACAAACAGCCACGGTCCCGAGTTCAATTCCCAGCAACCACATGGTGGCTCACAACCATCTGTAATGAGATCTGATGCCCTCTTCTGGAGTGTCTGAAGACAGCTACAGTGTACTTATATATAATAAATAAGTAAATCTTTAAAAAAAGTACTCAAGCCGGGCGGTGGTGGCGCACGCCTTTAATCCCAGCACTTGGGAGGCAGAGGCAGGTGGATCTCTGAGTTCGAGGCCAGCCTGGTCTACAGAGTGAGTTCCAGGACAGCCAGGGCTAGACAGAGAAACCCTGTCTGGAAAAAACCAAAAAACAAAAAACAAAAAAACAAAACAAAAACAAATGAGATGAGGAATTTAACAAGTGTACTATGTATTTTCGTCAGAGATTGTGGAACTTGGGGAGACAGAGATGACCTTGAATAAGTTATAGATTTGCTTCTCGGTGTTAAAAGTGTCAACAGAGGCTGAGAACTACTAGTTTGAATGAGGTTAACTGCAAATTTCTTTACTATTCTCCTACTTGGCTTATCAGCTTGGGAGCAGAGAACAGATAACCAGCTTCATCCGACTGAAGTATGAGTCGCTCAAAAGGATCAGGTCAGAGGGCATGGAAAAAGTGTTAAAATTATTGGCCTTATGGTCCAGGCTGGTGGATCCAGGAGCAGATAGGATTGTGCTAGAAAGTTATCGCACATGAGTAAGCATGAGGTGTGCCCCAGGAAGGTGCTAGTGCAAACTCAATAAAATGAGGCTCTCCCTAACCATGCTACAGGGCAGCCCATAGCCTATCATACTGAACTTCTGGCTTATCTTTCCTTGAAAACAGAGACTATGCCACAGCTGTGTGCTCTGTAAACTCAGTGGACAGAGAAGAAATGGCTTGTATGAAACATTTGTCTAGTCAGATGGAACTCAATGTTTATATTTAAGGTGAACACTGACTTAAATTCTCCAAATCAAACTTAAAAGGAATCAAAAGAGTTGGAAGCTGGCCGGGCAGTGGTGGTGGCGCACGCCTTTAATCCCAGCACTTGGGAGGCAGTGGCTGGCAGATTTCTGAGTTCGAGGCCAGCCTGGTCTACAGAGTGAGTTCCAGGACAGCCAGGACTATACAGAGAAACCCTGTCTCTAAAAACCAAAAAAAAAAAAAAAAAAAAGTGGAGGATGATTTCCTTCCACATTGACTTATTAGCATACCAGCAAAAAAAAGTGCATAATGGTCCATATAACTTTTAATATTTCCACTTTAACCTCACTTACAGCCCACCACCACCCACCATAGGTCGTGGAAAACAAAGGATACAGGGGAAGTAGACCTGTTTAGAAAAATTCTTTGGAGCAACTCCTGTCTGTGTTGTCTAGAAATCTACTATTCATTTCGCAGGTCAGCAGTAGCAGCTTGATCCACTGGCAAACACTTCACGAATGGATACACCAGCTGTCCAGTTCCATAGAGCTGGGACAGCAAACATAAATCAGTAGTGGCACTACCTAGCAGAGACAGCCAGGCCTCAACCTTGGCACGAGTCAGCAGAAGGAACACCAGGAAAAGTTCTTGGCTGTGCCTCTCTCAGCAAAGCAAAGATCAGAGAAGACTCTAGACTCACAAGCGTTACACAGCTAGCTCTATAAGCAAGCCTAGCTCAACCTCTGTCACTGTCTGTGAAGTCCTATTTATATACCCTCAAAACATCGCCTGTCCTCCATGTGCCTTGCCTCACCACATGTGTCTGTCTCAGCTGACATTTACTCTGCCAATTAACCTGAGTCCATTTCTCTTTTTTTTTTTAAGATTTATTTTATTTATTTTATGTGTACACTGTAGCTGTACAGATGGCCATGAGCCATCATGTGTATGGCTGCTGGGAATTGAACTCAGGACCTCTGTCAGCCCGCTCGCTTCTGCATAATTCACTGTAGCTGTCTTCAGACACACCAGAAGAGGGCATCAGATCCCATTACAGATGGTTGTAAGCTACCATATGGTTGCTGGGAATTGAATTCAGGGCCTCTGGAAGAACAGTCAGTGCTCTTAACCACTGAGCCATCTTTCCAGCCCCCAGAATCTTATTTTTAAAAAAGATTTATTTTTATTTTATATGTATGGGTATGGTGGTTTGAATATGCTTGATCCAGGGAACGGTACTATTAGAAGGTATAGCCTTGTGGGAGTAGGTGTGCCCTTGTTAGAGGCAGTGTGTCACTGTGGGAGTGGGCTTTAAGAGGCCCACCTCCTAGCTGCCTAGAAATCAGTCTTCTCCTAGCTGGCTTCTGATCAAGATGTAGAACTCAGGGCTGGTGAGATGGCTCAGCAGATAAAAGCACTGACTGTTCTTCTGAAGGTCCTGAGTTCAAATCCCAGCAACCACATGGTGGCTCACAACCGCCTGTAATGAGATCTGATGCCCTCTTCTGGTATGTCAGAAGACAGCTACAGTGTACTTATGTATAATAATAAATAAATCTTTGGGCTGGAGCCAGCGGGGAAGTGAGTGAGCAGGATTGACTGAAGCAAGCAGAGGTCCTAAAATTCAATTCCCAACAACCACTTGAAGGCTCACAACCATCTGCACAGCTACAGTGTACTCATATACATAAAATAAATAAATCTTTAAAATTAAAAAAAAAAAGATATAGAACTCTCAGCTCTTTGTCCGCTTGGACACTACCATGATTCCTGCCTTAATGATAATGGACTGAACTGTAGAAATAAAGGTAAAACCAAGACTTTTGAGAAAGAAATAATAAGCCAAAATTACTTATAGTAGAGACATCTGCTTGTATAAGAAAAACAAAGTTTTTAAGGTCAGGAGGGCTGGGATGAACTAAAAGCTGACCAGAACATAAAATAACTGATAAAACCTGTAAGAACAAGATTAGATGTTCTACCCCTCCCTGTACTGGACTCTGAGAACACCCTGACCCCACTAACTAAAATTCCACGACTTTCCAGCTTGACCTGTCCTAGGGGCTTTCCAGGTACCAGAGTTAGGTAAGGGGGCAATGAAGCCAAAAACAGCCCCCATGAGCAAGTCAACCAATGCCTGAAGGGATCCTTTGTTTGATGCTGCACCAGTCAGAATAAGCCAACTAGCCCTGTTGCCTTTGTAAAAGTATATAAGGTGTATGCTTCTTAGACTCGGGTTGCCTCTTCCTACTTGGATGAGCAACCCCATGTACGTTGGGTCAATAAACCTCATGCCTTCTGCAGCAATCCAGTGTCAAGGTGTGATTTGTGGGGTAGAGCATTTAGGCTAAGACTCTTGGGGTTCTTACAGAACCTCTGAACCTCTGAAACTGTAAGCCAGCCTCAATGAAATATTTGCCTTTATAAGAGTTGTCTTGGTCATGGTGTCTCTTTACAGTAATAGAGGCACTAACTAAAACAATGGCATTTGCTTGCTGGTTTGTCAGAATACCAAGCGCATATCGTGCTTGCAGAGTCCAGAAGAGGGTGCTTGATCCCTGGAACTGGAGCTACAAGCAGTTGTGAGCAGTCATGTGGGCTCTGGAAGAACAGCCAGTGCCATCACTAAGCTATCTCTCTAGTCCCAAACATTTTTTTTTTTTATTTCTGACCTAGAGAACTTTGGTTTTGATGCTTACTCTCTCACTGTTGTAATTACATTTACCAAGTATCAGTGACAATTTCTGAACCATACTTTTGTTTAAAAATAGATAATTTATTTGGCCTGAATTTTTATTATTGCTTACATCTATATTGTAGTAATTAGAGGCTAATTTATTTATACATTCCATTTAAATTTTAAAAAACAAGTCAGGCATGGTGGTGCATGCCTTACTTCCAGCACTTGGTAGGCAGAGGCTGGAGGATCTCTGTGAGTTCCAGGCCAGACTAGTCTATAGAGTGAATTCCAGGACAGCCAGGACTAATGTAGAGACCCTGTCTCAAAAATCCCCATAAGTAGCCGGGGAGTGGTGGCACATGTCTTTAATCCCAGCACTTGGGAGGCAAAGGCAGGTAGATTTCTGAGTTCAAGGC
>JADRCD010199659.1:37519-55765 GCA_019843815.1 Montemys delectorum | reverse complement strand
GGGGGGGGGGGGGCAGAAGCAGACGGATTTCTGAGTTCGAGGACAGCCAGGGCTATACAGAGAGACCCTGTCTCGAAAAAAACTAATAATAATAATTACTATTTATTACAATTTCTGGTCAGTGATAAAGTTATATAAATATACATAAATGTAAATGAGGTAGGTAACTACCAATCTCTTGGCATTTGATTAAAATGAAATAAGGAAAAGCATGTAGGGTAGGCCATTGCTAAAGCGCTGCTTTGGGAGTCGTGTCCATGCTTTTGGAAATGTGTACTACTGCTGTACTTTGACTCTCCTTCACTTACATTTAATTCTGCAATTCATTTGGAAATGACAAGAGTGACAGTTTGAGAAGGGAGCTAGCTTCCTTCTCCCCCCTCAGAAGTTACAGATTCGAGCCAAGTGTGGTGGTCAGGGTATAGTATTAAATCCCAGCACTTAGAGGCGGACAGATCTCTTTCAATTCCTGACTAGCCTGGGCTACATAATGAATTCTAAGCCATCCAAGGCCTCACAGTGCAATTCTGCTTTTTAAAAAACTGTAGCTGGCATGGCAGCAGTTACTAAATCCTTTGCACTCCTTCCACTGGTTTAAATGGAGCCTTCACTGTATAATAGTCGTCATGTGGGCTCTCATCCCTTCTTGTGCTCAGACTCCAGAGCACAGTTGAGTGTTGTAAGGTGTGGATGGCTTCGCTACTAATTAAGTACAGAGAATTCTATTTCCTCCTTGTACATCTAGTAAGGTACTACTAGCCTTCTAAAGGGTAATGGTATGAGGTACTAATTTCTGGCCAGCGAACTCTTTGTGTTCTGTGTAGATACAAATGAAAAGAATATCCTATATAAAGAACTTTCAGGGGCTGGAGAGATGGCTCAGAGGTTAAGAGTACTGACTTGCTCTTCCAAAGGTCCTGAGTTCAAATCCCAGCAACCACAGGGTGGCTCACAACCACCCTTAACTGACGCCCTCTTCTGGAGTGTCTGAAGACAGTACAGTGTACTTACATATAATAAATAAATAAATCTTTAAAAAAAAAAAAAAAAAGAACTTTCAAAATGTTTCTTGCAGCCTCGGCGCCAGCCTTCAGCTGCATTGAACAGCCCCACGGCTGTAACTTATCCGCACTGAGGAAGCAGCGCCTAAGCACTGCCTACTGCCTCTAAAGTCTGTGCACTTGTTTATATCTAGCTTAACTACTTGGCCCAGGACAAGTGCCCTTTGTGGTGGGACACATGTCTATGAGTAACTGACAACAAGTATTGTGTGACTTTGCTCAAATAGTGTTCCTTTCATTTATGTTGGATTTTGTTTTCCCTCCTAGGTAGCCTTTCCAGTAAATATATGACTCAGGGGAGAGCCTCAGTGAAGAGGACCCAGCAGGAATCATGAGGGAAGGAACTGCAGCACTGCAAATGCCACTCAGGTGTCCCTGGCCACTTGGGAAATTAGGTTCATGTCACAGGACATAGTGACACAGATCAGGCTTCAACGTAACAGTTGAGGGGCATCATAATTTTTTAAATTTTAATGAAATTGTTAATGAGGAAAAGAAAAATTTTAATATAGTCTAACTATACCACCAATCCCCAGAGATTTGAAGATTTTTAATAGAAAGTCAACTTAAAAGAAAAATATAACTGAGGATCAGTATTCAATGACTATAGTGTCATGGTTTTTAGTTCTTTCAAAGCACTCTAAAAATAGTGTGCTGCTCACCGGAGGAGTCAGCCCTCTTTTCCCTACACATCCTCTTTTTGATTTCCAAGAGGGGATTCTCTTTGTTGTTACTGGATCGTGGTATGGGCGCACATTAAGGACATGTGGACTATACTGCTGTACATAGGGTCTACAAGCATTCTTCATGGTTCTTTGTAGAAATGATAGCATGGAATGCAAGCACCTGTCAGTGTGGGCCTCGGTGGACCAACGGCATCACCACTGACACATCTCTGAGGGCTTCCTTCTCTAAGTAATTGAAATAGAACTGTTGTGCTCATAAAAATGAAGTCATAAAAATAAGTAGTCCTTTTTGCTGGTTTAAAAAAGAAAAATTAAAGGGGAAAAGGACAGAATAAAAGTGCTTTTTACTTTTTATGATACTCAGAAATTAGGGTGGAGAGCTTTTACAAACCTCTGAAGATCAAAGAGGCTGCTGTCTCTGCCAATCACAAGTTTGATTGGCAACCTTCTGGTCTGACTGGAGCCCTCTCTAAACTGTTAATGAACTTCACAAGCCTTTCTGAAATAGTACAGAGTCAGAACTATGCCAGTTTATTTATCATTTTGAAATAAAGTCAAACTTTCAATGTGTAATTTTATCCACATTATTTTCTTATAAACGAATCATTAGAAAAGTCAATCAAAGATCTGATAGTACAAATCTCCTTGATAGGATGTCTATGCTGTTCCCCTTTGATGTGTATGGGGTCGTTGATAGCTGTGCACTGGGTCTGGGGTATAGGAGCAGGAGACCGGGTGCTGAGAGAGCTTCCTGAGAACATTGCCACAATGAGGAGGACTCAGAAGATGCATATATGTGTGAACTTCTGTTCATAGTCTAGTTATGGACGAGTCATGTCAAAATGAAGTCTTTGAGAAATTGGAAATCATGGTAAAAAAATAAAAATGGTGACCATCAAACTCATGAGTTGTGCAACCTGGGCCTCCCTGCTACGTGACTGCTCAGCTGCTGTCCTGCTTGCTTTCCTCTTACCTCTGGCTGTAAAGTGACAGCACTCTGCTCTGGCCAGAACAGTGCCACACCTACTGAAAAGCTCTTAGTGTTGTCTATCTCTCTGCCCCTAGAACAGAAAATCAACCAGACTAACCTTTATCTAAGCTGGTAGGTATTTTCTACTTGGATGCTTTGTTGGTTGTTGGGAGAGGGGAGTGTACTTATCCCTAAAATCAAGAAACAGAATTGTCATATTTTCTTCTATCCTTAAAAAGGTTTCCTACATTTTGATTTTTGAAAGAAATTCTGCCCAGCAGCCTCCAGGTTTTGATGGCTTACACTGATACTATTAGACAAGTGAGGCATGCTTATCAGCAGATGAGAGAACAAGCTACCCAGGACTGGCTGCTCGAAGCCACGGCCAAGTCAAAGCTGCCTTTGCAAACCTTTGCAGTGCCCGATGCCCTGTTCTGTTCTAAAACAGTAGAAACTCAGAATCCAGGTTTTATAGTAGGAATTCTTTTTAGCAGTCTCTTTCTCACTGTGAACTGCTTTGACAAGCTTCCTGGTAAAAGATGTGAACTTAAAATCTTCTTTTCAATCTATTTTTCCTTTGCTTCAAAGGTGGCTTCTATCTTAGGGGGGGAAATCTTCCCAAGTGGAACAAAATCCTTGCAAGAGAGATCAATGATTGAGTCGGGTTCACAGTGTTCAGGCATTGAAAATAGAGTTGAAACATGGTGTACCTACTCATGAAGAAAGGGTCAGAACATTTTCTTAGCTCCTGGGCAGATCTAAGCAGCAGCAAGGTAGACTATCTATCTTACTCGGTCAGCATTCCAGCATGGCAAAGTCCCCACCTAGGACGGAGAAACTGCTCCTTCTAGTCAGATCAGTGAAATCACACTGGGAAAGAAAGCACTTGTTCTTTCAGTCTAGACCTGAGGCCCGAATCCATTTCCCTCCCTCAGCCTTCCTGGAACCATAAGGGGGCGTTCAGGGCTAGCAAACTCCTCAGTACTCCTCACACCTACCCAGTTCCAACACCCAGCCAGCTGCTGCTCCGAGATAAAGGAGCTCCTGTTCTTACGTCATCACGAGCCCATCGCACGGGCCGCGAAGGAAGCCGAAGCGTGTTGGTGTGGGTCCCGCTTGCAGGAAAGACTAGCTAAACGTGCACGGGACCCGGGATCCCGAATCAAGAACTGGTTCGCGTCCAGGGCACTCTTCTAAGGCTCGGAGAGAGCCACCATGCCCGTGCTTCCATCCTCGTCTGTTGCGAGGCTGGTAGCTACCTACGTACGTGCTCAGCTGATGTCTTGACACAAGCTGCTACACAAGAGTGACATTGCAGTAACTGGAAACCTGTCGTATGGTGTCTATCCGCTTGCTTTACTGCCAGAACAGCTTCAGGGTCACAGAACGGTGTCCCCCACATCCGGGGACCTGTCGTTGATGTGCGCCGTGCGGAAGGAGCCATTCCACTTCCGGTAGCACGGTGACCGCGAAGCCCGCCAGGTCACAGGTCACCTCCGTGCCTCGTCAGTAATGACGGCCAATCGGCCGGGTCCGTCACTCACCCGGACTGTCCAATGGTGGAGCGGGGTGGGCGGCTGGGGGGCGGGGCCTGTGGCGCCTGCGCAGGAGCTTGTGGCGTCAAAGTGCCCGCTGTGTCCATGGAGAGAAGCTGAGGCCCTACGCTCCAGCCCGAGGCTGCGGGCCCCGCGACGTGGACATGTCGGCGTCGTTGGTCCGCGCCACCGTGCGGGCCGTGAGCAAGAGGAAACTGCAGCCCACGCGGGCGGCGCTCACGCTGGTGAGTCACCTCGGCGTCTGCAGGGAGGTGGCGGCGGCGGCGGCGGCGGCCCGGGGTGCAGAGCAAGCCTAGACGCGGACTAGGGGCTCCCGGCGGGCCGCGCGCGGAGCTCGGTGGGGCGGACGGGCTGTGGGCGCTGCCACCGGGCGGCTGGGGCGGAGGACGGCAGTTTGCCGCCGAGGTCACGGTGTTACGGGAGAAAGGTCACGCAGGGAACGCCGCGGCACCGTATAACATCCCTGGAGGCGTCCGCCCAGGAGGGTAGCAAGCTCAGGATCCGGACAGCGTGAGACCGGGAATTCATTCGGTCCAGACGCCTCCGTGGAATCCGCTCCATCCAGAGTCCTAAGAGGGGCTCTTGCCAATAATTAGTTGAAGCAAAATAGAAGGGAGTCGCGATCAAGTGAGAGAAGCTGTTTTTATGATAGGTCATTGTTTGGCTTTTCAGTTTGCCCCAATAATCACACTGTGTTGATTTTCCCTCTGAAGCAAGCTAGTTTTCGTCTCCGCAGGTATATCATGGGTTCTAGGATTGTGCAAGCACAATTCCAGCTATGTTCATCTTACTGAGCATAGATCAGAATCCTCACACAAGTAATAAATAGTAGGTCCCAGAAAAGTCGAGCACAGGACAGGTGGTGGTGGTTGTCGTCGTTGCTTGTTTGCTTGCTTAGGCTTTTTTTTTTTTTTTTTTTTTTTAAATCACCATTTGGCATACATAGTATGTGTTACTTGGGAAATTTCGACCCGCCCCTTTCTTCCCCGTTCCTACCTCTTCAGCATACATTATCAAGACCCGCTGTTTTTCATGTCAAAAAATAATTGAGTTCCCTGGGTCCCACCCTCTGTATGACATTCTTACCAGGAGTAACACCTCGTTTGCACAGACCTAGCCTGTGTGTAGTGCTTTGTAATCTTCTGTTTCGTTATGTATTGTCGTAGCAGATCTCAATTCACACCCTCTGCCGTGCTGCCTGCCTCGGCTGTTGAGTCTGAGGTGTTAGGCCTGGTCCTAGAATCACCTTTCCTTGATTTTCGTAGGACACAGGGAACAGCACAGCAGTTGGCAGGCGTCGAGGTTCGTGCTTGTTTTTCAAGTGTCTGGTAAACATTTTGAATCCCAGCACATAGCAAATGAAAAAGCAACGAGGTGACCAAAGGCCTAAAGTGTGAGAGAGAGATAACTAGCAAACCAGAGTGATTAGAGTTAGGTATTGCCTGGCCGGTCCATCAGCCTGACAGCAGCATCTGTAGAGTCTACTAGAAGTCAGCCATGACTGGGAAAGGTGTAACATAAAGCATAAACACCAACTATCTGTGAGCTGATGCCAGTCCTGGACAGAATTGATAGGCCAGTACATTGGGCTCTGTGTATTAGTCAGGGTTCTCTAGAACTTATAGGTAGTCTCTATATAGTAAGGGAATTTATTATAATGACTTAAACAGTCTTTAGTCCAACAATGGTCAGCTGTGAATGGAAAGTCCAAAAATCTAGTAGTTGCTCAGTCCCATGAGGCTAGTTGTTTCAGCTGGCCTTCTGTAGAAGTAGATTCCAACACATGTGCTGGCAAGTAAGTGCAAGCAGGGGAAGAGCGAATCGTCCTCCTTCCAATGTCCTTAAGTAGGTCTCTAGCAGAAGGTGTGGCCCAGATTGAACTCAAGAGATGTCCTTGCCTCAGTCTCCTGGGATTAAAGGCATGTACTCCCTTGCCTTGGCCTAGGCTTTTCATGGCCACAGTACCTCAAGATCTCCATGCCATGATCCAGGTCAGAAACTTGTGTCTTCCAGCCTCAAGATCTAGATCCCAGGTGAGCCCTCCAGTTCTGGATTATAGTTCGTTCCAGATATAGTCAAGTTGACAACCAGGAATAGCCATTACACTGTGGTGTAGACTGATAAGATCTGCAAACCCAGAATGGCTCCAGCTCAGCACATCCAAAAAGAATGGGCTCCTTCCCACCCCCATATATCTAGGAGTTAATAGAATTGAATTTGTAGGGACCAGAGTCAGATATGACTGAAAAATGTGAAAATTGCCTCCTGGTTGATGGGCAGCTTTATCTCCATCATTGTTCAAGACAGAGGTAGTCAACTTTCATGACTAGAGGCTCATACTGCACAAAGCTCAACTTGAGTGCTAGTGTCCATGTTGATGGGCTGAGAGGCTCGGTCCCTGTATACACAGAAGACCCTGGAGGACTTAGCTTCCCAGCACAGCCTGATAGAGATATACCTGATATACCCAGGGGGTATATAAGGAGTAGGGCCAGAAGCTAGCACATGCCCTTGGGTTAGAAACTTACCAGGAAAACCTACAGAGTACAGCCAGGTTTTTGGTCCAGTGGTACAGCAGCTGCTTCAGGTTATAGTGTGAGAAGAGAGAAAGCCTGTGGCTGGGGTATTGTGTGTTCATTGTACAGAGTGATTTGTTTGTTTTACAATTGTTAACTCTCTAGTCATTAATTTAGTAGCCCTTGCAAGTGTTTAATTACATCTTAACTACAGAGTTGTAAGATTAAAAGCATGAGCTATAACGAACACCAGCCCAGGGGAGGGGCCTTTGTAGGGGAGGGGGCTAAACCGGCAGAGGAGGAGCTATGAAGCTCAGGGCCTGAGTTTCCTCTCCAGTTCCCAGATAAAAAAAAAAAAAAAAAAAGCTAGAGTTGGGGGATGGGGGTGGTGCATACTTGTAATCCCAGTGCTGGGATGAGAGCAGGCAGGGCCAGGGCTCAGGGTGTCCTTTAGCCACTCTACTGGCCCACCCCCAGGCCATGTGAGCAGTTCTGAAACATTCTCTCCAGAAGTGCATTTTCCAGCATTCTGACAAAAAAAAAAGCCTTGGAATAAATAATTTTTGTCTTGTGTTTTTAATATTTTAAATTACACTTATTTATTGTGTATGTGTGGTCATGTGGGCCTTAGTGATTGTGTGATTAGAGGACAATTCTGAGTGTCACTTCTCTCCTTCCCTTATGTGGGTCCCAGGAATGAAACTCTGGTCCTCAAGCATGTCCACAAGTTCCTTTACCTGACAAACTACCTCACCAGCCCTTTGATAATTTTTTAGAAACATCTTCAATATGTACTCACTTTAAGCAGCCGTGTTCCTATGGTAGTTTACACAGGAGCTGATTAAAAGGCATTGCTAGATTTTACAGGATTTCAGTAATCTGAATTCTGAGAACTTACTTGTTGGTGAATTTCTTGGGAAGGTTCAGATTGAGCTGGTATGGGAATGCAGACATAATAGAAAGCTGCCAGACCTGCAGTGGGGTTCAGGGAAGACCTCCCCACTGCCAGGGGGTACACATAGACCTGAGATAAGGGGGTACTTAACTTTCCTAGTACCAAGTCCAGCTCTATACCATGAACAGAAAGGGCAGTCCCATCCAGAGCCCCGTCCTACCCATGCAGTTCTTTTGACTAATCGGAACAGTGTCTTAGCTGAACAATGGCAGCTCACAGAGGCATAAGTGAGTGCTAAGACCAGCCCGGAATGCACAGTCTGTCTCCAGAACAAGGCAGGAATAGAGCTTAAGCTGTCCCTCTCTCCCTCTTAGTTGAGAGCTCCTTAGTAACAGCTCTTCAGTGAGGAACATGGCAAAGGTAAGACTGGTTTTGGTCACTTGACAGCAGCTTGCAAACATTTAGGTCCTTTTAATGTTACTTTTTCTCACGTGCCTTTCCCTGTAAACAGGATGTGAATATCAGCAGTCCATGCCAGTGTGGATGGATAACTTGCTTTTGCTCTCTGTGTTGAAATTGTTTTGAGACAACTAGCTCTGTATATCAGGCTGACCTCAAATTCATGATCCTCCTGCCTCAGCTTCCCAATAGCTAGAATTACAGGCAGCCACTGTCTAAATGTTTTCTGAGACTTGAGAGAAGAGGAAAACACCAAAGTAGGCAACTTAAGAAAACTTTATGGGGATAAAACTCACGCCTAGCTAATGAGAAAGCCCCTGTGTTCTCATCAGACAGTACAGTGAGTTTCATTTTTTCCTCATACCTGTGCATTCTACCCAGGCTCCAACAGTCACGGTTCCCGAAGCTGTGCCTGCCTTCAAAGCTTTTTGGTTTTGATTATTTTGTTTTATGTCTATGGGTCTCTTGCTTGCATATATGTATATGTATCATGAGTGCCTGGCATCCCCACCCCCCAGGGGTTAGAAGGGGCCATTGGATTCTCTGAAGTTACAGATGGTGGTGAGCCACCACAGGGGTGCTGGGAACCAAACCTAGGTCCAGGTCCTCTGCAAGAGCAGCTCAGCAGCCTCTGTAAGGTCGTTTTCACAAATCATGTTCTGTTGCAGAGAATTGATGTATTTCCTGTAGGAAAGGTGCTCATGAAAACAGACAACTGACGGGGGGGGGGGGGCACACGCCTTTAATCCCAGCACTTGGGAGGCAGAGGCAGGTGGATTTCTGAGTTCGAGGCCAGCCTGGTCTACAGAGTGAGTTCCAGGACAGCCAGGCTACACAGAGAAACCCTGTCTCGAAAAAACAAAAAACGGGCTGGAGAGATGGCTCAGTTCTTAAGAGCACTGACTGCTCTTCCAAAGGTCCTGAGTTCAAATCCCAGCTACCACATGGTAGCTCACAACCATCCGTGATGAGATCTGACGCCCTCTTCTGGTGTGTCTGAAGACAGCTAGAGTGTACTTACATATAACAACAATAAATAAATCTTTAAAAAGAAAATATACAACTGGAAAGCAGGGAAGGAGGTGCTTATTGGCGGTCACTTGGAAGAACAGTAAATAAGCACATTTTAAAATGGTCTAGTTTTCCTTGACAAACCTTTTTTTTTTTAAGATTTATTTTATGCATATGAGCACACACTGTAGCTGTACAGATAGTTGTGAGCCTTCGTCTGGTTGTTGGGAATTGACTTTTTTTTTTAGGACCTCTGCTCGCTCCAGTTGACTATGCATGCTCAGTCCCTGCTTGCTTCTGGCTCAAAGATTTATTTATTATTATAAATAAGTGCACTGTAGCTGTCTTCAGATGCACCAGAAGAGGGAGTCAGATCTCATTACGGTTATGAGCCACCATGTGGTTGCTGGGATTTGAATTCAGGACCTTTGGAAGAGCAGTCAATGCTCTTACCCACTGAGCCATCTCTCCAGCCTGACAAACCTTTTGTTTTCTCTAAAATTATTTTTTCTTTTTGAATTATTTAGGTAATTTTAAGATCTATTAGGATATACATACTTAATCCCTTCCCAAATAAGTTCACCTTTAAATGTTACCTCTTTCTGAGGCCATATTGTAGAGCAACCACTTCAACTGTGAAATGAAACATTGGTCTACTCTGGGGGCATGTGGCGTCACCAGGTAGCAGTGCCCTGGTTGGTTGGTGTTCCTGGTGGCCCTCTGCACCCCTTGGCTTTTCCTGAAAGAGCAGCCTGCTAGTTAAGCTGCACAGTTAGGAGCTGAGGCAGGTCTCTCCTTCCTTGCTCTGCTAGAGTTTGTGGAGCTTTACCTCACAGGATGCTCAAATCCCAGGGATGTAGCAGCACAAGCTCGCCTGTCGGCTTCTCTAATTGCCTTGTTTGCTTGGCTTTATCTCTATTGATGTAGGCTTTTTTTTATGAGAAGAACAATATGGCAAAGTGTAATAAAATCACCTGCAATTAGTTTGATTTGTGATCATTAAAAGCTGCCAAATAACCAGAGGAGGAAAAAAAAAAAGAGTCTTATCATATCTTACTTATAAGAGTGTCTTAAGCTAGGCATGTGTATTAGTTTTCTTCTGTTGTTTATTTATTTCTGCCATGCACCTGTTTGCTGAATTCTGGTCACTGCCGCGCCCACACTGATGTTCCACCCCTCTCCATTGCAGCCTTTCTTCTACCTGACAAGGCTTGCTCTTAAATGTGCTGTTATTAGAGGTGGGATTTGGAGGGGGGGGAGTAATGGCTATTCCTCATTGTCAGCTTGACTATGTCTGGAATGAACTACAATCCAGAACTGGAGGGCTCACCTGTGATCCAGATCTTGAGGCTGATAGACACAGGTTTCTGACCTGGATCTTGGCGTGGAGATCTTGAGGCATAGTAACCATGAAAAGCTTAGACCCAGGCAAGGTAGTACATGCCTTTGATCCCAGGAGACTAAAGCAAAGAGATCTATGAGTTCAAGGTCAGCCTCGGACGAACCAACTCCCAGATCCAGGCATAGTGGTACACTTAATCTGGGCCACACTTTCTAGTAGTGCCATTCCCTGGGCCAAGCATATACAAACCATCGCGGGGGGCGGGGGGGGGGCGGTAAGACAGGATTTCTCTATGTAGCATTGGCTGTCTGGAACTCACTCTGTAGACCAGGGCCTCTGCCTCCCCAGTGCTGGGTCTAAAGGCCTGTGCTACCATGCCTGGCTTGTTGTTTGAACTTTAACGAATGTTTTTGTTAACTTTTTGAGGTTACCATTCCTTTCTTCTGCCCTTTATTGCAGTGCCTGCATGCCTCTCTGGTCAGCTGCACTGTATGTAACTCAGGCCTTGAAAGACCAGCTGGCATTGATTTTTCTTTTTCTTTTTTTCTTTTTCTTTTTTTTCAGTGCTACACAAAACGAAATACACACATATCATACATAATAGTTTAAAATAGTGCACTAAACAGCAACCACTTACTTTACATGTATCTCATTGCTTTCTCTTTGTGTGTATGGGGGGATATATGTAAAGGAGTTGCTGGTACATGTGTATATGTATGCACACGTGTGGAGGCTGGAGGACATTCCAGTGTCATTCATTCCTCAGAAGCTCCCACCTTCCTTTTTGAGGACAAGACTTCTTACTGGCATGGAACTTCCCAAGTAAGCTAGCTTATTGTTTTGTTTGTGGAGCTTGAGCTCAGGTCCTCAGGACTGCAAAGCCACACTTTACCAACTGAGCTGCCTTCCCAGCCTGTGGCACACAGCATCACGGTTCATGTTGTTTTCAGTGTTGATTCCATGATTTGGTTCTGACATTGTATTTGTACATTATCATCTGTCCAAACTTCAGCTAAGAGAGAGAACCCGGACTAGGGCTGTGCTTGTGATCTGTCCCCTCAGCACTGGCCTGATGCTCATTAAGTTTGATCAAAAGATCCTGCTAGCTGGAGTAGCTAATGGACACAAAGTAACAAGGACACTCTTTCCTTCTGGAGATTTCTCTCACCTCCCTACAGTAGCTGCCAGTCTGCACTGTGCCTGGGCCTCTCCTGGGTTCCAGAATGGTTCCCTGTCTGGGCTGTATCCCCTGCCTTTCAGTATTTAGTCTTGACAAGAATTCTAGGGAAAGGATTACCCATTACCCAGGAGGAAGCTAGACACTAGAAAAAATGCTCATGACATCTAACTTTGGGTGTACCCAGTGAGTGATCCAGGAATGTTTCAGATCAGACTAGGTCCCAGCATCCTCTATAAGAAAATGAGACTGGTGGCACTGATCTGTACATCTAGACATTTTTCTCATGCTGAAGACTATTAGGCTAGAGTGAACTGCGTTCTAAGAAACACAGCCACAGCCTGTCACTGAGTACAGTGGCCACCCACCCAGATACTCAGGTATGTGTTGGCCCACACTGGAAGGCTCCCTTTGCTTAACTAAATCCACAGGTCCCCTAGCAAGACATGAGCTTATTACAGGCTGTGATAGTGGAAGGCCTGGCCAGAAGATGAGTTTGATATAAACTGTTTCTCTTTTTCAGACCCCCTCTGCTGTGAACAAGATAAAACAACTTCTTAAAGACAAGCCTGAACATGTAAGTGACTGTTCAAACTTAGCAGAGCTGAAGTTCTGTTCTGAGTACAAATGTATTTATTTTGTTGCAAGAATATATGTTTTCATTGATTGAGGTATTTGGTTTTGTTAGTTTTTACCTTGTCAAGGATTCAACTCCAGGCCTCACTAGTGCCAGGCAGGTGTTCTACAGGGAACTGTACCCAGACTCTTGAACCTTACATAGGGAGGGAGTGTTTCCATAGAAAGCTGCTGCTCACGACCCTAGCCAGCCAGACTACAGATCAGCCTGAGTTTGTCTGTGTGCTCACTGTGGCTGGGCACTTCCGGCCACCTGTGTGCCTAGGGATGGCTAAGGATATTCTGGAGTGTCCCTGGCCTCTGCCTGCTGCATGATAGTAGCACCCTCTCCCTAAGTTGTAAGGACCAAAATCCTCCCCAGGAAACCACTGGCCTGCACGGCACTTGTTCTTGCTTTCATAGACAGTGTGCAGTACATGCTGTGGTTACACTTTGGTTTACTCTGATAATTCAGCCTGAAGATCCTCCAGGTCATTATCTAAATGTCTCACTCTGTCTTAGTTAGGGTTTCACTGCTATGAACTGGCACCATGACCAGGGCAACTCTTACAAGGACAACATTTAATTGGGGCTGGCTTACAGGTTCAGAGGTTCAGTCCATTATCATCAAGTCAGGAGCATGGCAGCATCCAGGCAGGCATGGTGCAGGAGGAGTTGAGAGTTCTACATCTTCATCTGAAGGCTGCTAGCAGAATACTGACTCCCAGGCAGCTATGTGAAGGTCTTAAGCCCACGCCCACAGTGGCACACCCACTCTAACAGGGCCACACCTCCTAATAGTGCCACTCCCCGAGCCAAGCATATGCAAACCATCCCCCCTCCTTCATGGCTGCACATATTGCTGAGAAGGTTTGACTTGTTCAACTTTGACATACACTAACCTTGTGTATGAAAGGTATCCGGGTTTTCATGTCTGGGACACCATTTACCAGCTGTTGGTGAAGTGAGCCAGGCCCAGTGTTCTGGACCTGGATGCACGACGTACTGTGTCCACAGAGGACCCGCCCCTGAATTCAGGGTAGTTGAATTGGGTCTGTGAATTGCTTTGAGCTGTGGCCTGTGGGTAGTCATTTGTGAGGCTAGAGGCTGTTTTCTGGATGCTCTTGAACAGCCGGACTGTACTGCTCACAGCTCCATCCTGAAAGTTGTTAAATGCTAACAAATGTCAGCTCTCTGACTCTGAACTTTCTAGTGCATACATTGACCAAGATCCCCCCCAAATTCCATGAAATTAGCTGTGTAGGTTTTATAAAGGTGTATTTGTTCTTGATGGTGTAAAAATGTGTAATTTATAGGATTAACAACTCCTTTTCCAAAACTCTCATTACCTAAAGCAGCTTGGATTGGAATTCTATGTAAATGAGGCTGTCTTTGAACTCATAGAGACCTCTCTCCTTCCCAAGTGCTGGAGCTGCAACTGTGAGCTGCCAAGCCTGACTTAAAACAGTATTTTCAAATACTGAGGAGGAGCTCTGTTTGCTTTTGTTTTGTGTGTTTCCGGGAGTGAGCACAGGACTTCAGCCAGCACTCTTCTGTACAATGCCCCTCACCACGTCAGAACTCTAATGTCCTCTCCCTTGTGTTTGGACTTCTGCTTTCTTCAGGACTTCTGTGAACAGAGATAGAAACTAAAAAAATGCTTAGTACTTATGTTCCAGAAATTCATCCAGGGAGCTAATTCCCACTTAGAATAAAGAAGTCCTCAGTCTAAGCTGTGCAGGGTAGAGCTCCCCTCTGTGATGGAGCTCGTGAAGCAAGCACACCTCCCAGAGTCTCATAGGATTGGAGTGCCCTGGTAGGGCAGGACTTAGGGAAGTGGTGACTGACTGACTGACTGCTTAATACAAGAGGCAGGCACCAGTACTGAGAATATAGACAGATACCGTTAGAAAATCACATCAGTGTGCTGTGCTGGCTAGTTTTACGTCAACTTGACACAAGCTGGAGTCATCTGAGAGGAGGGAGCCTCAGCTGAGGGACTGCCTCCATAATGCTGAGCTGTAGGGACGCCTGTGGCCATTTTCTTCATTTGTGATTGATGAGGGTATGGGGGGGGGGGGCGCTGGTGTGGGTGGTTTCAGTCTCAGGTTGGTGGTCCTAGGTACTATAAGAAAGCAGGCTAGGTGCTGGAGAGATGGCTCAGCAGTTAAGAGCACTGACTGCTCTTTCAGAGGTCATGAGTTCAGTTCCCAGCAACCACATGGTGGCTCACAACCATTTGTAATGGGATCTAATGCACTCTTCTGGTGTGTGTCTGAAGACAGATACAGTATAATCATATAAATAAAATAAATAATTCCTTTTAAAAGGAAGAAAGAAAACAAAAGAGACCAAGCAAGCCATAAGGAGCAAAGCAAGCCAGTAAACAGCATCTTCCATGGCCTCTCCTTCGGCTCCCACTTCACCCCACCCCCACCACACACACACATACACACTCACTCACTCACTCAAAACTACTGAGATCTTTGGCTTCCTGGTATTTTGGAATGTTTTACTGAAGTGCCCTAGAAAGGAGGCCCCTCAAAAGGCAGGATGGTTGCCAGGGGACAGGATGAGCCTCCGTGCTCACTAATCAGAAGCCTCCAGAGAACACCTCACAGAAAAAGTGGAGCAGACCCTCTTAAAGGAAGCCTTTGGTTTTAAAGACAAAATCTCTGCCACCAAAAGAAAAAAGGATGCGCGTGGCGGTGTATACCTTTAACTCCAGCTTTTGGAGGTACACACAGTCGGGTCTCTCAGTTTAAGGTCAGCTTGGTCTACATAGAGAGACCCTGTCTCAGAAGAAAAGAAAGCCAGCTGTGGTAGATGCAAGCCTTTGAGAGGTAGAAGCAACCAGGTCATGAGTTCTGGGCCGAGCCAGGCTGGCTGCATAGCAAGGTGATACCATTTTTCAGACCCTCTATTCAAAATAAAACAAGAAAAAAAGATAAAAGAAAGAAAAGCCGGGTGTGGCAACACACACCCTTGGGTGTAGCACTTTGAAGGGTAAAGCAGGTGGATCATTAGTTTGAGACCAGCCTGAACTATAAGACAAGCAACTAGTGTTCACTGTGTTCATATTACTCCAAATTATAGTCAGGAAGCAAGCACTCTAAAACTAATACCTTATGTAAAATAAAATAAAGAGGAAAATGTGTAATATGCTATAATAAAAGCAATGCAGATGCAAATGCAACCAGGACTGGGGAAAACAGGAAATGTGCTTTTCTGGACAGCAGTGGCTGTGTGCTTCTTCCTGTGTACTGTCTGTGTTGTTTTCAAACTTGTTCTTGTTACATTTGTTCTTACAGGAGCATTGTGTAACCAGAAATCTGTTACATTCCACCAAGTTTAAGAGAAAGAATAATGGGAATAAATATCAAAGGTTCCTTTTTTCCTTTAAATTTGATTTTATTAATAAGTGCAGGTACTTGTATTAGTGTATGTGTATGTGTGTATTCTGGAGCTCCTCCTTAGGTTCTTGAGCTGGCCCTGTCAGCCCTTTTCTAAGCTAATGCTTGTTCCTTTTCTTGAGACTTTGGCCTCTAGCTTGCCAAAGTCCTCATCCCTCAGCCTCCCAAGCAAGTGCTGGGGTTCAAGGTGTGAGTCACTACACTTGACTGCAGCCTAGATTTTCATTAGTACTTAAATCTGTACTATTAACACTAAGTGCTGGGGTTCAAGGTATGAGTCACTACACTTGACTGCAGCCTAGATTTTCATTAGTCCTTAAATCTGTACTGTTAACACTAAATTTGTATTCTCAATTCTTTTCAGGTGGGTCTGAAAGTTGGCGTGCGAACCAGGGGTTGTAACGGCCTCTCTTACAGCCTGGAGTATACAAAGACAAAAGGAGATTCTGATGAAGAAGTTGTTCAAGATGGTGAGCTCTCTTGTCTTCTTGAGACAGGTTATTTTGTAGCCTAGGCTAGCCTGAACTCTTTGTGTGGCCAGGTGTAAGAATGGCCTCAATTCCTGCCTGCCTCCCAGTGATGAGCTAGAGCTATGTACTCCCATGCTCGGCTCCTGTGAGCAGTGGAGGCTTCTGTCTCTCTAATGTTTTCTGGACACATTGTTCTGACGAAAACTTTTCTTGTACAAAACAGATACAAAGACTGCTATCTGTGTTAGGTATCACGTGAGTGGCTGTCATGCATGCCCAATCTTGGCAGGCAGGCTTTCTTTGGCATATTATGGAAGTGCAGCCACTGAAATGAGAGAAGGGACTTTTTTCTCAGGTTGCATTGAGCCTAGTGCTGGGAGGCTCCTGGTCCAGAGAAAGTCTGTGGGGCAGTTGGCTTCTCGAAGCTCTAACTGGCATCCTTTGACTGATTTTGGTCCCAGTTTTTTGTCTTGTTGTTTTTGTTTGAGACAGTGTCTTTCCTACGTAGCCCAGGCTTGAATCTTGATGCTCTTCCCACAGCTTCTGAAGGCTAGAATTACAGTTGCCATCAGGCCAGCCTCACGAGCTTTTCAAGGTCATATCAGTTTGTGAAGTCAGGGGACAGCTTTTGGGACGTGGTGCTCTCCCTTTACCATGGGCTCTGAGTATGAACTCAGGCTTTCAAGGCTCCTTTCATCCCGAACCTCTCACCACCCACTCAGATATTAAAACCACAGAACAAAGTGAACCATCCAGCCGTTTCTGTTGAAAAGTTTTGCATGTATTGTGAAGTGTGTGTGTGTTCATTAGTGCAGACTCCTGATCCTGGGACGGCCAGAGGTGGCTGCTCCCTGGAGCGGGAATGACAGGTGGTTGTGAGCTGCCTGGGATGGTTGCTGAGAGCCAAGCTGAGAGCCTCTGCAAGAGCAGCACACCCTCCACTACACGAATGCTTTTAAGGACTTCATCAGTTACAACATTTGACACCAGCCCCTGTCATCTTGTAAAACCTCCTGAAGAGTGAGGCGTAGTTTGTTGCATTGTTTAATGCTGCTACTATTGGTGATAGGGATTGTAAGTTTGGGGTTCAAGATAAGGTCAGGCCAGCCTGGGCTAGCAAGGTCTTATGTAAGACAACAGGAAAGAACACTACAGCCCTGGAGAAAGGGAGAGCTCGGGAGCTTTGTGGTCAGGTCTGTGCGTTTGAGCTGTGCTGATGGAGGCTTGCAACCCTTTTTGTGTTAGACAAGCAGGAATTATATTCCTAGCTCTACATCCATCATACTTAACTGAAATTAATCAATAAAGACCTTTTGTAAGTTATAAAATATTGGAGCTGGAGTGGTGCTTGCGGTTCTTCCAAAAGACCAGGATTCCATTCCCAGCAGTCACATGTGGCTCTCACCATCTCTAACTTTTGTCCCAATGCCTGTCGTCTGCTCAGGCTTTGCACAGGCATCGACAGGCAAACACCCATCCACATGAAAGTCTAAGAATGACATCAGTTCAGACATAAGCCTCACTTGCCCCGACAGGAAGACACCTGTGGTGTGTGTTCATGTGTAAGTGTCAGACCATCAGCAGACTGGAGCCTTGGAGTCCATGGCTCATTGCTGGGTCTTGGTTTATGTGGTCTGGTTAGAAATGCCCCATCAAACGGCAGTACTGTGGATATTTTTGGCTGATGGTGTCAGGCACAGATCTCTCATGTCATCATTTAAAAGCTCATAGAATTACATTTTCCTACAGCAAATTGAAAAACAATGAGTAAAGTCAGTGCAAAGCAAATCATAGACTTGCATAAGTACCATGGAATTTCCACATATCAAAGGGTCTCCCCTATAATTATGTATAGAATTGGTTGAGTATAGACTGGACTAGCAGGAAGCTATGCACTTCCCCCTGAAAGGAAGTCCCGGGGTCACTCATCAGCTGTAGGGTGGCTGACAGGGCCCACTAGAGACTCTGGGCTTTGATCTGCACGTCCTGCACACTGCAAGCTTTGTGACATGTGTTTCCTTTCCCCAAGGAGTCCGAGTATTCATCGAGAAAAAAGCACAGCTAACCCTGTTAGG
>JADRCD010199659.1:21065-32519 GCA_019843815.1 Montemys delectorum | reverse complement strand
TGTGGTACCACACACACACACCATCCCTCCAGCTGACACAGATGCTTGCAGGCATCCACAGGAGAGAATATCATCCCCACTCTGGATGCCTTTCCCTTTGTTATCCAAGCTTCAACTTCTCTTCTTTCTAGAAGGGTCTTAGCAGTTCAGTGAGGCTGCCCTGACCTCATGCCAGACTACACTAAAGGGTACGATACCCTGTGTGTGTTCCATGTGGAGTACTTGCCAGAAGAGCTATAGGCTATAACTGCGTGACATGAGTAAAGTATTTTATGTAATTACATGTGGCCAGGTCAGCGCTAACCTCTGTGCTGTCAGGCTATGGGCCCTGTGCTCTGAATAGGTACAGCACAGAATGCATGTTTTGGTGACCTCTAGGGGTGGGAGGCAGATGGAAGTGGCTTCGAGGCTATGACCTCGAAGACTTCAAAGACAAGAAATGTAGAGGGAAAGAGTTGAACAAAAGTAGTTAGTTTGAAAGGATGATGGTGGCACACGCCTTTAAGCCCAGCACTGAGGAGATGGGCAGGAGGATCTCTGAAGAGGCCATCCTGGTCTGCAGACTAAGTTCCAGAACTACGTAGAGAAAGAAAAGATGTAAGGGAAAGCTGAGCCCTGAGAAGATAGGCTCAGGGAAGGCGCCGTGACAGTCTGTGGGCTGTGCAGTGGAGTCCTCAGAGCACAGCTACATTCTACCAGCTAAGTAGGGGCAAGCCTACACACATAGCTGAACATTCAACAGCAAACTTGGGGGTGAGCAACAAGATCTTGCCTTAAAATACATATAATGCAAGAAAACAGCATCTGGAAGCTTCAACCCACGCCTGCACAGATAGTGGGCTGGAAGAAGGCAGAAGCCTGAAGGGACACAGCCATACCTACTGGGGGGCTGGGCTGGGAGTTCTTCTTTCGGCCCGTATTAAAACATTGAAGATCGGGGCCCAGTGACTGTGTCCATGTTCTTGCTCCACAGGCAGAAAGGCTCGGCCAGCATTCCTAACAATCATGTCATTCCAGGAAGGCTCTCACATTTCCACACAAACCCTGGTGTCCTGTGCAAGTCACTTGCTGGCACCCTTAAGTGACACCTGGACTAGGCTATTAAATGTAGCCTCACATGGTGGCAAATCTCTTGCTTCATATGACCTCCGTTTAAAACTCAGTATTCAAATCAGGAAGCTCTGAACAGGCCGGGCCACTGTGGTTAAAAATACTCCTTTGTGCATTTCAGAAGGCCAGCCTGCTGTGCTTCGTTGTTCTGAAATCCCCCAAACCCCTCCCTGCACTACAAGAATGGCTTTTTTTTTCCTCAAACAGGAAAACCCACAAAGTTGGGGCGGGGTCCCTAAAATACCCAGAACTTCCTAGGATTGATTCAGCAGGAAATACCTCAAAAATAGCCTTTCTTGCCATGTCCTTGTATATGAGTGATCAGGAGACACAGGTCTGTCTGGCTGAACTGGGCAGTGAGCACACCACTTAGACTCCAGGGCAGAAGTGACCTGAGCCGGAGACAGGCTTGGCCCAGAATCGGCACAAACATCACCCTAGACATAGTGGTCTGGAGTTAAACACTGATGTGCATCCACCTACCCTTAACCTTAACTGGTGTTCTCAGAAGAGAACACACAGGGAACAGGGTCACAGCCCTGTGCCTACACGGACATGTTGGGGTTATGAGCCAATGCCCCAGAATGCCAGGGACTGCTGGCAGAGACTACGAGAAGCATGCAAAAAGACATCCCAGCAGGCTTTGGGTGAACACGGGCTCATGAGTCTGTCTGCCAAACATCAGAATCTCAGAGGTGGCAGGGCAGTGATGGCGCACACCTTTAATCCCAGCACTTGGGAGACATTTCCGAGTTCGAGGCCAGCCTGGTCTACAGAGTGAGTTCTAGGACAGCCGGGGCTACACAGAGAAACCCTATCTCGAAAAACCAAAAAAAAAAAAAAAAAAAAAAAAAAACCAGACTCTCAGAGGCCTCATCTTGGGCTGTCTTGGCACAAGCCCTCACCTGGGACGTTTTGAGGGGCTTGGTCTCTGCTTGCCAGCACAGATACTTAAGTCCCATGGTGCAGAGGAACACACTGAATTCTGCTGAGAGCTACATACTAATTCATAGGCAGAGAGAGAGAGAGAAACACCAAAGCACACCTCCTCCAACAGGGCCACATCTCCCAACCCTTCCCTGACACTATCATCTGGGGACTAAGCAGGCCAATCTATGAGCCTGGGGGAGCCACTCTCATTCAAACCACCACATTTGTATTTTAGATGCTTGATCATGAGCACAGGAGAGGAAAGGATCATTGTTCTGCTGGCTGAGCCAGTGAGGCTGTGAGTGGGCACACTTAGAAGCTGCCCTGACCTCATCTGCCCCGAAGCCCATAGTAATTCGAAGCTGTAAAATCGTAAGATCCGCTACTCGTGAAGCTGAAGTAGTAATTTCTCAAGTGTTTGGGAGGCCGTCAAGGGCAATTTCAGAACCTGCTTCCTGTGGTTGGTAAAGCTGTGTGATCGTGCACTATGTTGGAAATTTTGCTTTTGGAGAAATGTGACTAGTGTTTTAAGGGACTCTTTGAACACTAAAGTTACCCCTTGAGGGGCTGGAGAGATGGCTCAGTGGTTAAGAGCACTGGCTGCTCTTCCGAAGATCCTGAGTTCAAATCCCAGCAACCACATGATGGCTCACAACCATCCATAATAAGATCTGCCGCCCCCTTCTGGGGTGTCTGAAGACAGCTACAGTGTACTTACATATTATAAATAAATAAATCTAAAAAAAAAAAGTTACCCCTTGAGCATAGAGCTATCTAATGGAAGGTAAAAGATACAGGAAGCTTATCAGCACATCTTTGAAACAGTTCCTGGGGCAAGCACATACACACATGCACAGTCATGCACACACAGTCATATATGCATACACTCCAAGAATCTATTTCCCAGAAATAAGTTCTTCATGAGGTCAGAATTGTCCTGGGACATTCCTGTCATTAGTACTGAAATAGAGTTTCTAGACTGCTGGCTTGGGAATGTGACAAGGGTCAGCTTTCTCCACTCTTGTCAAACAAACACGGCAAAAGAAATCAAGAAAACAATCTCTCTCATAATAACCACAAAACTTATGTCTTGAAATAAACCTAACTGGGAAAAGGAAAGAATTCTAGAAAACAGCCAAAGATGGCGTCTTAGTTAGGGTTTACTCCTGTGAAGAGACACCATGACCAAGGCAACTCTTATACAGGACAACATTTAATTGGTGCTGGCTTACGGGTTTGGGTTCTGAGCTTCAGTCCATTATCATGATAGGAAGCATGGCAGTGTGCAGGCAGGCATGGTGCAGGAGGAACTGAGAGTGCTACATCTCCATCCAAAGGCAGCAGGAAGAGACTGTTTTCTGAAAGCAGCCAGGAGGGGACTGGCATCCACACTAAGTGAGGCTTGAGCATAGAGACCTCAAAGCCCACCCCCACAGTGACACACTTCCCCTCACAAGGCCGCACCTCCTAATAGTGCCACTCACTGTGGGCCAAGCATTAAACACAAGTCTGTGGGGGACCAAACCTATTCACACCACCACACACTCCCAGCCAAAACTCCAGGACTGTCATCCTCAGGTGGGAGAAGCACTCTCCATGTTGATGAAACAAAGTCCCAAATAGTATAGACATCCTGAGGGAAGAGTACTGGCAGAGCACCAAACCTGATTTCAAGTTACACTGCAAAGCCATCATCATAAAAACATCAGAGCCTTGGTAGGAAAGCATACGCAGAGCAGTGGGAAGATCCAGCAAGCCAGACACCAAGTCATACAACCACAGCTATATGGTTTTGGCAAAGATGGGAAAAAAAAAAAAAAAAGACCTGGCAGAAAAGGTGGCGTCAATGAGGGGCTTCTGGATCTCACCATGCAGAAAATAAAACTTGATCCTTGTGTTCTTAGTGTCCTGGTTAGCAGCATCTAACCTTTACTGTACATCTCCTTTACTGTGATAAAAAAAAAAAAAAAAAAAACGCTAACCAAAACCAGCTGGGTCTGAAGAACTGAGGAGTGCATCCCAGGGCCCCTGTCCAGGGGCAGAACCACCTCAGGGGCAGGGCCCCTCCCACATCCAGCATTAATCAAGAAAATGCTTCACAGGCGTGCCTGTGGCCCAGTCTGATGGAGGCATTTTATCGACCGAGGTCCCCTCTCAGGGTGGCTCTGGTTTGTGTCAAGTTGACAATGTTATGTCACATGAACATACAACACATCCCCTTTCAACTAACCTTTTTCTTTCTCATTTGCTCTTGTTAATATCATATTATAGTACACATTACAGTCTTAAAAATCCTACAGTCTTTTAATCACTTTAGAAGTTCGATCTGCTTAAAAAAAAAAAATCCAAAGTCAGCCAGGCCGTGGTGGCATACACCTTTAATCCCAGCACTTGGGAGGCAGAGGCAGAGGCAGAGGCAGAGGCAGGCGGATTTCTGAGTTCGAGGCCAGCCTGATGTACAGAGTGAGTTCCAGGACAGCCAGGGCTACACAGAGAAATCCTGTCTCAAAAACCCAAAAAAAAAAAAAAAAAAAAAAAAAAATCCAAAGTCTGTAAAGCTCTAAAATCTCTCTAAAATTTCAGGCTCTCTTCTTCCTTTTTACTTAAATTACTTATTTACATCTGGATGGATCGCAGCTTCCCCTTCCTTTCTTCCCTCTCCCCTCAGCTCCCCTTCCCTCCTCCCCTTCTCAGAAAGAGGGAGGCCTCCCATGGATATCAACTAGCCTTAGCATATTAAGTGGAAGTAAGACTAGGTGTATTTCCTTCTACTGAGGCTAGACCAGGCAGCCCAGTTAGGGGAAGGGATCCAAAGACAGGCAGTGTATTCAGAGGCAGCCCTTGCTCCCAATTTAGGAGTCCCACGTGAAGATGCAGCTGCATAATCACCAGTTCCTTAACAAAGCAGCATCAATTGTTCCAGTGATGGAAAGGATCGATTCAGTGGTTCTGGTCTCTTACACACAGCTGGTTCTTGAGCCTGAGCTGACCAAAACCACAGATTCTTGGTTTTTTGTTTTGGTTTTGGTTTGTTTGTTTGTTTGTTTGTTTTTGTTTTTTGTTGTTGTTGGGGTTTTTTTTTTGTTTTGTTTTGTTTTGTTTTTTTGAGACAGGGTTTCTCCGTATAGCCCTGGCTGTCCTGGAACTCACTCTGTAGACCAGGTTGGCCTCAAACTCAGAAATCTGCCTGCCTCTGCCTCCCGAGTGCTGGGATTAAAGGCATGCGCCGACACCACCTGGCTAAAGCCACAGATTCTTAATCCCAAATAGCAAATGGCCTTTACAAGAGGCTTTGCTTCCCTCCAAAGAAATCCCAAGCCAGTCCTCCCTTGGCTACACTGTTCCCAGCATTCTCCTCTAATCTTCCAGGCTCTTATACCAACTAACCAAGTTTCGAAAACCCATGGCTTTCCTAGCACAAAGTTCCTGAGTCCTAAAATCCTCCCCCCAAAACAATACGATCAGGTCTATGTCAGCAATATCCCATAAACCTGGTACCATTTTCTATCTTAGTTAGGACTACTATTGCTATGGGAAAGCACCACAGCCAAAAACAACTTTGGAGGAAATAGTTTATTTGGCTTACATGTCCTGAGTCAAATCCATTGAGGAAGGCTGGGTCAGGAACCTGGAAGAGGCAGGAGCTGACACAGAGGCCATGGAGGATGCTGGATGCTGGCTTGTTCCTCATGGCTTGCTCAGCCTGCTTTCTTAGAGAACCCAGGATCAGCAGCCCAGGGTGGTAACTCCCACAATGCACTGGGACCTCCCACAGCCAGCACTTCTAAAGGAAATGTCCTACAGGCTCACCTACAGCTATCTCCTCTGCTGTGCTGGGATTTTTGCCCTATTGGAACCTAGGCAGGTCTTGGGCATAGTATCGTAGCCTCAAGAGTCTGTGTGTACGTCAGTCCTGTCGCATCTGGAAGGCACACCTTTTTCCAGTTGTTCATCACCTCTGTCCTTTACAGCTTTTCCTCTCTCTCTCCCAAAGAGATCCCTGAGCCTTGACAGGAAGGGTTAGTGTATATGCACTTTTTAACTCATACAAAGCTTGCAGGTTTTGTTTTCTATAAACAGCCTTTATTGATGCTGGCATTCAAAATGTTTTAGTACACTGTATCCTTATTGCAAGACTCTCTGTTTAAAAGACAAGAGACATTACTTGTGGCAGAAGTATGTCGCACTGTTATTCTAATACTATGCAGTGTCTTTGACAAAAGAAAAAGAAAAAGGCCTGTCAAAGGAACTGTCATTACAGAAATTAGAGCCTTGTCAACTCATCACATGAGGATTTGCATTCTCTACATATTCGAAAAGGAACCTTCTAGAGGCTGGAGAGGTGTATCAAGGATTAAGGGTACTTGCTACTTTCCCAGAGGTCTGTAACTTCATTTCCAGGAAATCGCACGCCCTCTTCTGGCCCCTTTAGGGACCAAGTATTCGTACGTGCAGGCCAAACACCCATACACATTTTTTAAATGTGTGTGTGTGCATATGAGACTGCTTCTCTATCTGTATATCATATCTTCCACTTGGCCTAACCCAGGGTCACAGGACAGGCTCTAAGGGAGCGAACACAGAACAAAGTTTTTAGGAGTCCGAGCATATCTGAGAATCTCAACCCAAGAACACGCTATCTAAGAATCACAAAGTAGTGTGTCCTCTGGCCACGTGTTGGCGAAACACTTCTCTCCGAAGACATATGAGCAAGCGTGTGGAGAAATTTAGGAGGAGACTTGTATGTGGCAAAGTAGGCCATCAGGGATATGCTATGGGAGGTGACAGGGTACTCCCCCTACTCTCTGTGAGGTCCCAAAATGCCCTGCTCTGAACACACCCAAGTCTTAAACTGACTGTGCTCCCTGGAGAGAAGGCATTTGAGCCTGTCATCAGCCCACAGCTCACTGGGATGTGTGTACCACGCAGGCCTCAAAAACAGGAGTGTAGAGAAAATGCCGAGGCTAAACACAGGGTCAACAGTTTCTGAACACAGCAGGTGCTTGAACATACAAAACAACTCTACTTCTCAAATTAGCCAATATTTGACATTAAAGTTCATTTCCGATATAGTCAAGTTGACAACCAGGAATAGCCACTACACTCCATTACTAGGAGTCTTCACTCGAGTCACCTTTATGGATTCCAGGAAGTCTGCCCTAGGTCTCCACTCCACTTTCCAACTGCTGGATACTTGGACATCACAGCTGCTGCCGACCATTGTTGGGAGTTGATTGTTGGGAGTTGGACTACAGACTGTAAGTCATCAATAAATTCCTTCACTACATAGAGACTACCATAAGTCCTGTGACTCTAGAGAACCCTGACTAAGACAGTCCTAAAGCGGTTGCCTGTGGAATCTGCTCCCCTAACTCGGCAGTCTTTCTGGCCTCAGTGGGAGAAGCGTCTAGCCTTGCAAAGACTTGATGTGCAAGGGTCAGGGTTGGGGGGATACCCAGAGGAGCCTCCACTCTCTCAGAGGAGAAGGGGGATGGGAAGGGACTAAAGTGAATTTTAAAAAAGACTTGCAAAACAAACAAGCAACAACAACAACAAAAAAGTCATATTCTCAGCTGTGAAACTTGCTTTCATTTTAAGACTAGAACCTGGGGGATAAAGAGATAGGTCAAAGGGAAGAGCATTGACTGCTCTTTCAAAGGACCCACATTCAATTCACACACACACACACACACACACACAGACACACACACACACACACACACACACGGCAGTTCACGACTGTCTGTAACTCCAGGGCTCAACACCTTCACACAGACACACATGTGGAGAAAACACCAATGCATACGAAGTAAATTGTTTTTTAAAAAAATCCTTAGAATCTAGTTGGGTTTTTTTGTTTGTTTGTTTTCTTTTTAAAGAATTATTTATTTCATTTACATGAGTACACTGCAGCTGCCCTCAGACCCATCAGAAGAAGGCATTGGATCTCATTACAGATGGTTGTAAGCCACCATGAGATTGCTAGGATTTGAACTCAGGACCTTCAGATGAGCAGTCAGTGTTCTTAACCACTGAGCCATCTCACCAGCCCTAAAATGTGATTTTTTTTTTAAAGATTTATTTATTATTTATTTATTATAAGTACACTGTAGCTGTCTTCAGACACACCAGAAGAGGGCGTCAGATCTCATTATGGGTGGTTGTGAGCCACCATGTGGTTGCTGGGATGAACTCATGACCTTTGGAAGAGCAATCAATGCTCTTACCCGCTGAGCCATCTCACCAGCCCCCAAAATGTGATTTCTTAACAACTAGATTCTAGGGGCTGGAGAGATGGCTCGGAGGTTGGGAGCATTGACTACACTTCCAGAGGTCCTGAGTTCAATTCCCAGCAACCACATGGTGGCTCACAACCACCCGTAATGAGATCTGATGCCCTCTTCTGGGGTGTCTGAAGATAGCTACAGTGTACTTAGATACAGTAATAAATAAATCTTTTTTTTTTAAAAAAATCACATTTTAACACTTTTTTGTTTTTGTTTGTTTGTTTTGCTTTGTTTTTTCGAGACAGGGTTTCTCTGTGTAGCCCTGGCTGTCCTGGAACTCACTCTGTATACCAGGCTGGCCTCAAACTCAGAAATCCGCCTGCCTCTGCCTCCCAAGTGCTGGGATTAAAGGCATTCGCCATCACCGCCCAGTCTAACACTTTTCAAATGATTGAAAAAAATAAGAATTCGTGAGGTCTCTAAGTGCCACCTAGAGACTTTACTTAATCTCTCTGAGCTTACATTCATTCATTAAGAAATGCTCCAGTGCCTGCCCGTCTATTCACTGGGTTGCTGAGAGAGCCCACTGAAAGTATTGGAAGACATTTGGAGGTCACAGGCTCTGGTGAGGGAGCTCTAGAGTTGGGTAGCAATTATGTTAGAAATAGCCGCAGTCAGTGAAGGAGGGTTAAGTATTAGAATGGTCTATCAATCGATGTTAATGAAGGTTATTGATGCCAATGCACAATGTGTCCACAAAGTGTCCAATTACATCTTAATAGTTTCCTTTGTTGCAAATCTACAAGAAGAGAATTCGGTCCTTAGTCTCTCTCTCTCTCTCTCTCTCTCTCTCTCTCTCTCTCTCTCTCTTAGAAGCTTTTTAGTTTATTTGTCCTCTCAGAAATCTGTACATCACAGCAGAACGTCAAGTCACCGCAGATCTACTCCTTTGGCTTTTTGCCAGCACCAACGTTGGCCTTGGCATTCCCCCTGACCTTCTTCATTCTGTTCTTGCGTTCCTTCCGCTGTTTCAGGAGGTCTTTTTCTTCTCATAAAGGCCATGTCTTGCAAGTCTGTGCTTAGGCTCATTCTTCTTTGCAAAATCTAAAGAATCATAGATCATGCCAAAGCCAGTTGTCTTGCCACCACCGAAGTGGGTTCTGAAATACAAATACAAAGATGACATCTGGTGTGGTTTTGTACATTTTGGCCAACTTTTCCCGAATTTCTGTCTTCGGTACTGTTGCCTTCCTGGGATGAAGGACATCAATGACCATCTGTTTCCTCTGAAGCAGACGGTTTGTCATGAACTTCCTGGTCCGGATGGTTATTGTGTCATTCATGGTGGCTACGGAGCGGGAGCTGTAGAGGAGGAAAAGCAGTCCTTACTCTCTTATTCCTTTTAGTTTTGGAGGAATTTCTGGGAGATACTAAAAACAAACCAAATTATAATTAGGGGAAAAGAACTTTTACCGAAACTTTATGTGGGCTTGAACTCTTGGCACAGTATATGAATATATCTGGCCAGTGATGACATTTTAAAAGGCAGTGTCGTTTGGTCATCTGTGCCAAAGGACTGTTAGTTCCTAGCAGAAAGCTCGAGACATGGTCAGGGAAGCCTAGCTAGGCAATGGCTTCTGTGCAGTGCTCACCCCCAGCCCCAGTTCCACCCCTCAGGTTACTCCGGGTGGTTTGCAGCTGTTGAGGGGGCTGCACTTTTTTTCTTCAGGCTTGAAGCTTTGGCCTCTGTGGAACACAATTCTTCAACTTACCTGTGAGCCCCTCCCCCCAAGCCTGTGACCTCCAAGTGTCTCTAGATCTCTCTCCTAGGTTCTACCTGAAGACCTGGCCAAGGTTTCAAGCCAAGGGGGTGGAGCTTGTCCTCTGGACAAGACGTGTGTGTTTAACTGGCAGGGTTCTGCCTCACTTGGAGTCTATCTCCTCACAGGAGAACTGGTAAGGGGCATGAGAAACAAGCAGATAGGCTGGAGCACGGCAGAGAGAAGACAGCGTCTAGAGCTGGGATGGAGGGGGGGGGGGTCGAGTGGATGGTGGGTCATTTCATCTTGGGTTTATTTAACCCTGAGAAGAAATGCTGCTTGGATAACATGTGACAGACTCTTCAGTTTGGGGACTGGAGGACATCATCAGGCGATTAGCAAGTATATTTTAGAAATAATCAGTCTGGCTTTGACAACCCTGAGTCCTACTCTGTCACCAAGGACTTGGGGTGTATTGTTGATCAGCCCCATGAGGGGATCATGGACCACCTATGCAATCACTGACATGGCCAGGGACGATCTATATGTCGAGAAATCGGGATCAAAATAATGATGCATGTGGGAAAAACGAAAGGAGGGAAGACAGACTCTTCTTACATGAGAATAGCAAACTGATTTGTGAGAGTAAGCTCATGAATGTGTATGTGTGTATGTGTCTGTATCTGTGTGTGTGTGTCTGTGTCTGTGTCTATATGTGTCTCTGTGCATGTGTGTCTGTGAGTGTCTGTGTGTATCTGTATGTCTGTGTCTGTATGTCTCTGTGTGTGTGTCTGTGTCTGTGTGTGTCTGTGTCTGTATGTGTGTCTGTGCCTATGTCTGTGTCTGTATGTGAGTGTGTGTCTGTGTGTCTATGTGTACCTCTGTATGTCTGTATGTCTGTGTGTGTATGTCTGTGTGTATCTGTGTATGCCTGTGTGTGTCTGTATGTATGTATGTATCTGTGTGTCTGTGCATGTGTGTCTGTATGTGAATGTGTGTCTGTGTCTGTATGTGTCTCTGTGTGTGTCTGTGTCTGTATGTCTCTCTGTGTGTGTCTGTGTCTGTGTACATATCTGTATGTGTCTGTGTGTGTGTGTGTAACTCTCAGTCCACTTGAAGTTTCACTAATTTCAGAAAAATAAATGGAATAAAATCATACCAAAGGGTGCCTGAAGATGCAATTGTATCCATTTAGCATAATCCATATTTTATATGAGTTTGATGATTTGAGCCTACCCTTGATTAAAGATGTGACAGTACTGTCGGGAACCTGGAATGTTCTCATCAACATTTGTAAAAGCGTAAAGAAAATCTTCTTCCTCATCTGAGTGAAAAGAAGCCATTGCATAAGTGACATGGACTGGAAGACATTTGTGCCAGACACACACACACACACACACACACACACACACACACACACACACACA
>JADRCD010199659.1:0-12678 GCA_019843815.1 Montemys delectorum | reverse complement strand
TGTGTAGACCTGTGCAGCCACTGTGTGAGGTGTGTGTGTGTGTGTGTATGTGTGTGTAGACCTGTGTAGTTACTGTGTGAGGTGTGTGTGTGTGCATGTGTGTGTAGACCTGTGTAGCCACTTTGTGAGGTGTGTGTATGTGTGTGTGTGTGTATGTGTGTGTAGACCTGTGTAGTTACTGTGTGAGGTGTATGTGTGTAGACCTGCATAGTCAATGAGTGAGATGTGTGTCCATAGATTAGCACTGCTTTGGGGCTGGCTCAAGCTCCAGAAACTATCATTATGGTGCCATGTTGCTATCTCTGACAGTGACACTATACCTCTCCCTAACTTGAAAAATGAGGTATCTTTACACTATGGGCACTTTGAAGGGGGGAGGAAGAGCCTCCCTGCCTCAGAAAACTCCCCAGGATGCTGGCTTCCACAGAACAAAAGCCCTTCAACAATCACCTGTAAAGATGGCCTGCATGGCCATCCTGTATTTGAGAACAAAGGAGACTGAGAAGAATCAAAAAGAACTTGGGAGAGGAGAACAATGGGAGGGAGCCATTCTCTCACTGTCGCAACCTCCTCCCGCAACCTCCTCCATCCAACAGCTCATGACCTACTGGACTATGGAGTACAAAAATGCTAGAGTTTAACTGTAGCAGTGCAGGGTGGGGGGAGTGAGTACCTTTCAACATGGAGACTGTCCCTGTAGGGTGCTGCTAGATTCTGTATTTGTCTCTTTCTACCCTCCTTACACCTCCTATCTGAAGTCACAATGATCCCGGCATGTATTAATAATCACCTATTAGTCTTATGAGTACCTTAAATTTATTGGTTAAGAACCTAACTTAATGTCTCAGTCTCTGTGAACCCTGCATTCTCTACCTTGGGGATCTTTTACAAGGCTGGAATTGGAAGGCTTGATTGGGGGAAAGCCTCTTTCCAGGTTCTCTCATGGAGCTCTGGCAGGGTTTTGGTTGAGGCTGTCCATCACTTGCTCGCTGGTTACTGACTGAGGTCCTTCCTCTGTTTCCTGCAGATGGGCCCACTCCATGTGGTAGCAACTTCATCAAAGGCAGGGGAGGAGAGATTTTGGTTAGCAAGACAGAAATACCAACGTGTGACTAGAAGTGCAGAAACACCAATGTGTTACACACTGAAAGGGCTCCTTCATGGTAGCTATGGTTCTAGTTTTGAAACTTGTTTCTAAAAATGGGCTCTGTTATAAATTTGAAGGCTTTGGGTGGGTCACCTGTAGGAAGCAGCAAGATTTGTTGTGGGATCAAATAAAATTTGCATGCAGCCCCACTGTGTGGGAAAGCTGGAGAAAAACAAAGCAAGTCAAATACATTGCACGATCACAGCCTGAGACTCAACACTGAATAAGGAACATTGTAATCAAGGGACCAGGAAAGACCAGTGCTGGACTGTCCTGCACTTAACATGGCGACTTAAGCAGGGTTAGTTCAACTTAGAGAAACTACACACTGCTAATTTTACTTCAGGGTTTGAGTCCAGGTGGGTTTTCACGGTTACACCTCATTCCATCTCTTCAGAGCTTTGAAATGTGTTTTTCTCTTCTCATTTACACAAGCACATCCTGAGGGACAGAGAAAGCTACCTGCATTTAGAAGGTTTACCTGGGTCAGAAAGCCAGGGGTGCAGAGTCCTCGTATATAAAACGTATACTTTGGATCCAAAAGATAACCTACTTAATTCAACTGGCTTACAGGCAAGAGCCTGCTGACTGAGGTATCTAGGAAAGCCAGAGACTAAGGCTGGAGTCCGAGACAGTTGCAGAATTCCTGAACACTAGAAATGAACTCCACAGCTTACCTTCCTGTGCTGCCGAGGAAAGTCCTCCACATGGCTGTTTCTCTGTCCTGAGAGAATTCTGGATGAGAACAAGCCCCAACATCAGGGATCATCTCCTCAGGTGGAAGCAAACTAAACTCTGTTGATGGCCTTGAATCTCCAAGGTCTCCCACAGGTTCAGTCTGTAACATGCTTGTCATACAAGCACAGAGATCTGACATCAGATTTCCTGCACCCACATACAACATGGAGACTGTCCCTGTGGGGTGCTGCTAGATTCTGTATTTGTCTCTTTCTGGGTGCCGTGGCATGTGCCTGTGACGCTGGCGCTGGAGGGGTGGAGCCTTGCTGACCAGATGGTAGTCTATCCAAACTGGTCAACTCCAGGTTCAGTGAAAGAGGCTGTCCTCCATACTGAGGTAGGAGGCTGGAGAAATGGCTTAGCAGTAAAGAGCACTGGCTGCTCTTCCAGAAAACCCGGGTTGGATTCCCAGTACCCACATGGCAGCTCACAACTGTCTCTAACTCCAATTCCAGAGCTTCTGACACCATCATATAGACACATGCAAGCAAAATACCAGTGAACATAAAGTACAAATAACTTTTTAAAAATGAGGCAGGAGGCCAGCCTGGTCTACATAGTGAATTTCAGGACAGTCAGTGGTATATAATGAGACCATGTCTCAAAAAAAAAAAAGGACAAAAAAAAAACCAAAAACAAACAACAACAACAACAACAAAATTAGGTGGAACTGGCCAACATGCAGAGAATAAGAAACTGTGGAGTGCTTAGTTCACTCTGTTCCCCTCAAGGCGGATGGAAAGGGCGTAGGGACCTGAGGGAGGCAACCAAGAAGTCTGTACTTCAAAGGTCTTCAGAGAAATTGTATTTACCAGGCATGTCAGCACAACTGTACAAATGATCTCAATGGCTGGGACTGCATATACAAGCCTTACACAGGAGGGAGTCAGACAAACCTGGCATGGATGAGGAGCAGCTTCTAAATCCTCATCCCTTCTGAGGAGCCACTGACAGCTGGTGGTTGCCAGAGGAAGGACACTTGCTTTCTTCGGGGAGAGGGAGAGAGGGGGAAACTGTGGGGGGAGTTGGGAAAGAGAAGGATAGAGAAGGAACTAGAGGTAAAAGAAACGATCCAATCATCATATACATGTATAAATATTAAATAACACCTAATTTTTAAAATGGGAAGCAATCAAAGGCAAAAAACAGTTACTTGATCCCCCCACATACATGCACACATGTGCACATACATCTGAACACACATGTGCACATACAACTACGTGTAAATACATGCACACACCTAGGGCTCAGCTCGACTTAGGGCTCAGTGTGTGAAATAGGAATTTACTATACTAATTTAAAAATCCAGGAGCTGGGAGGTGGGCTAGTTGGTTAAAGTGCTTGCTGTACAGGCAAAAGAGCCTGAGTTCAATCCCCAATATGCACTGGGCATAATAAATACACACCAGGATGCTGACAGCATCTTCAAAAGAGACAGCATGTTTACATGTGGAACATTAAACTAGATCCCCCTCTTCTCACCCTACATACCAAGGAACTACAAACTCATCAAGACTTTGAAACACCAGAACCCAAATCATGGTAGTCCAAAATTGCATACTGTTCTCCAATCACCCTGGTGCACCTTTCCAATATCAGTCTGTCCTTGATGTGTTTAGTCTGTGAGTCTGCCCAGTTGCCCACACTCCCACAATCCCATCAGTGGGAAGGACATCAATGTGCCATTCAGAACATGCCCCCCTGCACCCTAGCTATGGTAGCTTGAATACCCTTGGCCCATAGGGAGTGGTATTCTTAAGAGGCATGGCCTAGTTGAAGGAAGTGTGTCACTGCAGGGGTGGGCTTTCAGACCCTTCTCCTTGCTACCTGGAAGATACTCCTCTCCTGGCTACCTTCCTATCAGGACGTAGAACTCTCCACTTCTCCAGAGCCAAGTCTGCCTGTAGGCTGCCAGGCTTCCCACCATGATGATAATGGGTTGAAGTTCTGAAACTGTAAGCCAGCCCCCATTAAACGTCATTTGTAAGAGTTGCCTTATGTCATGGTGTCTGTTCACAGCAATGGGAAACCTAACCAAGACACTCGTGTCCACTCCACTACATCACACTAGAGTATCCAACCTGTTCCGTACCTGACCCCACAGTACTCGATGCCTCCCGCTCCCCATCCCGCCTGCCCCCACTGCTCCCCATCTCCGCCTAGCTCCCTACCTTCTGAGCTGCCAGCCAAACAACTTCCATGAGTCACCCTAGCCTGATGCCGAGCAGTTGGACCCCTTTTCCTCTCATGAAGCTCTTGTCCAAATCCCTCGATTATGACGTCACATAACCCACCAACATTCCCTTCCCTAATGTTGCAAGTGCCTGGTGCCACCGTTCACTCCCATCCCTCCTGCTCTGTAGAATGTCCTGATTTACCCCAGTCTAACCACTGTGCCCAAGCTCACGGTGGCGTCACCTCCTGTAGCCATGACTCCTGTCCTTGCAACCTACCTCCTAGCCTTCTGTTCCCTCAGCTTCCAACAGCCATTTCTGTCCTCGACGTATCTGCTTCTGCCTGCTTCCACAGCCTCCCTTGTTCCCGGACACACTATAGGGATGACACATGGGGGTCACTAGCCTGCCTGTTCCCCTGCTCACCTCACTTCCCGACGTGCCAAATCCTCTCCACCTGCTGTACACACTAAACACACGCCAAACCTTACCTCACCCGCCCCTACTCTAATCCTACCTTCTAGGAAAGCCAGTTCAAAAACTACACTGGTCAGTGTATCAGGCCGTGCCCCGCCCCTGTATATTCACACGCCCATCCCACCCTAATCTGTGACCCTCTAGCATGCTATCCTGCTCTGTCCCTAGACCTAGACCTATGGCACCTTTTTTGGCCACCTGCCCACCAGCCACATCCTAGTCTTCCAAGGCTGCCATGCTCCCCAGCTTGCCCTCTTCCACTCAGGAACAACGTACCCTGCTAGCCTGCACCCTGCCATGCCGCTTATTACCCTCGTCTTCCCAGAAGCCTTGGTTCCTATCTCACCATATTCAATCCAGTTCTCCAACCCAGTTTAGTTCACAGTAACCATCCATGACAGTCAGCTTTGGTCTTCATCTCATCCTGATATACTTCCTGCTGACCTGCCAGCCCGCCCCGTCATCCAATAATTACCTGCTTTTCCAGTATCTGATGCACACTGTCCCTCAGCTTCCCTCCTACCCAGACTGCTCCATCCACAGATGCTCAACTCTACCCAGTGTGACCATCCCACATACATCCATTTGTGTAAAGAAATGGGTATACAATGTATCCATCTGTATACAGTTTTCCCGGCTGCTCACAAGAGTTCTCTGGTCTCTATTCAGCTTGCCTACCAGGAACTCTACCTCATCCTGGTCTATAAAGCATACTTAATTCCCAACGATCCACAGATCACACAGATTACTGGGTTCCCTAAGACTGCCATCTGACACTGTCACCCACTCTACCCTATACCACCCAACATAGACCATTCTGTGACTAACCCGACTCCTTCCTGACTTGGCTTTCCAACTGTGTTGCCACTAAAAACAAATGGTATAATCATACACACACACAAAAAAAAGGTTTGAAATTTTAACTGTGTATATCCTGAGTTTATGACAGCTTGGCTATTTTAGTCTGTCCCTCTGACTGAAGACACTTCAGGATGACTCAAACACAAAGGCTGGTCGTTGGGCATTTGGGTACCCAGCCTACGTTGTCCCCAAGCTCACACGATTTCTCCCATTTCTATTCAGTTTGCCTACCAGGATCTCTACAAGTAAAGCCAAGGAAAAGAAAGTCCATCTTGTAGCTAATTTGGTGAGAGGGAAAATAGTCCTGAAGATACATGGGAAGACCATGTTCCTGTTGAGGCTAACTAAACAACAGCAAACTTTTCCAGGAAGATCTCATGTCAGGGTTTCTAGGCAGGAGAATTCCATGGGTCCAGTTCAAGAGCTGCCAACAGTGAAGGACTGAAGTGACGCCCCAGACACAGAGTGAGCAAACGGGAAAGTTCCCTGTAGAAGTGATGAAATCAGGGTGGGGGCATGGAAGGGCTGGGGTTGGGGCGGGGTGGGGCGGGGCAGGTAGGTGGGGCGGTGGGGCGGGGCGGGACAGGTGGGTGGGGTGGGCGGGGTAGGGGCGGGGCAGGGGCGGGGACTGAGGGCTCACCCTCCTCCCCGCCCTCACAATCCCTCTATGACTCTTCCCTTCTCTGTGATGCAGGCCTGCCCACTTACAGTGAGCCCACAAACCTCGGATCTCAGCTGCCTCAGGCAGCCCCTGAGATTCACACTATGAAGAAGGTTCTCTCCATTCTCAATAGCTCCATTCTGACCAGCGCTACAGAATCATGGTTGAGTTTCAGCTCGGTCTTCGTGGACCTTTACCCCAAATGCATCGTTCTGAGTGCACTAGGGCTGCTGTTTTTGTCCCTAAGGTACCTGATACTGAAACCCTTCTTACCCACACAGACCAACCAAGGAACCAGGAAGGTAAGGCTGTATGGAGACCTCCTGAGGCACTCTCTTCTTTTGTAGTCACTGTTTCTATGTTCACGTTATCCAGTAAGTTTGGCTGTCTGAGAGCAGTACCTGAGCTAGAATACTGTGGAGAGAAAAGCGCACTGTAGATTTATAGCAGGAAGCCTGGGATGGAAGCCATTAGTTTTATCTGGATCTATAACCTCCCTCCCTGGGTGTCCATGTCCAGCATTAAGCACCCATTCCTGGTCTTAATGGCCTCATTCCAGGTGTCAGGCTTTCTGAAGGAGATCTATATTTGCTGACACTGGGTCCCAGGCCCTGTATGATCTTTCAGCCCCCTTCTCCTGGCCTTCCAACTCTGGCTGCAGGAGAGTAGTGTTGACCACTGGGACCTCTGAGCAGAACCTGGAGCCTGAGCTTTGTCTCAGGACAAAGTGTCTCAGGGCGAGCACCACCGGAGCTCTGGCCCCAGAATCTATGCTGTTCAGCACAGGACGTTGTCTTGATATTCCCAGCTCTGAAACTTGCAGATAAAAATCCTCCTTTGTTTTTCTCAAAGAAGGAAAAACTGAAAATATTCAATTACCTGAAAATATTCAATTAACTGAAAATATTTCAATTGATGAAAGTAAATAATAAAAAAAGATAGAAATTAAACTCACTTGACTGGAAATTACAATGTTCTTGGTTAATGGAAGTTTGGGGGATCCTAGGGAAAATGACAGGAAAAAAAAATAATTTTTCTTTTTGTTCACAGCAACAGGGCAGAGCTAAGAGGGAAAGGAGAGCATCATTTAACGGTAGGCAGCCAGCTCTAGGGTCTTATCACCCCAGTTTCTTTCTTCCTGTCATCTCCATAAGCATCCAGGTCCATGACACACCCTGTCCCTGACAATAGAGCCCTCAGAGAAGACTGAGGAAGAGCCCTGTGTCCCTCCTCAGCTCACCACAAGCATGAAGCCATGATGCCTGACATGGGCAGTAGGTGCTGCCCATGCAGTGAGCACAGGAGGCATCTAGGGAGGGCTGCGGGTTGTTTGGGAGCCCCAGTGCCTGCCTCCTAGTCTCATGTGCATACTTTACACCTGGATGCTCAGGAATCTCTGAGGGAGCCCAGCTCGGGCGCTCCTGTGCTTTACATAGTGAGGTGGTGTCCATGCAGACACATGGGGACTGAGATGGTGTTCCTGAAGAAACACAGGTGAGCAGACGCTGCTGGCCCTGCTGCTGACGGCGTCACCATTGCTCCTGTTTCGATTTCAGACTACGGTAGCTCAGATGTTTCCCTTAGAAGAGATGGGATGTCCACCTCTCTTGTCTTTCATTCCAAACAACCTACACCCCTGTCTTCCAGAGTTCAGAAACTTCCATGGAGAGGCACAGGAGCGGAGGAAGCTGCAGTCTGTTATACAAAGGTGATTCTTTTCCCCTTTCCTCCACAGCCTGTGCCCCCAAACCCCATCCCAAGGTCAATGTGTCCTGGAGACTTAGCATAGCCTACTCTTGTCGTGGGAGGGATAGCCAAAGGAGCAAAGGAGGAAAGTGTATAAACTGGGGGTATGGGGTGAGGCTGCAGCCTCCCTGGTGGCCAAAGACAGAGCAAAAGGGATAGGCACACAGGCTTTGGGTATCTGCACCCCAGATGGGCCGGTAGACCTTCTTTTTATGTATGCTGGTCATCCTCGTTTTGAATCTGTCCCGTGTGATAAAACACCACAACCAAAAGTGACCTTAATGAGCAAAGGTTTACTTCAGCCTACAAATCCAGACCATGGTCACTTGTTGAGGGAAGTCAAGGCAGGAACTTGAAGGCAGGCCTGACTGCTACTCTGTACAACATTGCCTCCAACTAAGAATGTGAGCAACCTACCTCATAGCTAAGAACTGTGGGGAGTACTGCTTGCTAGCTTGAGTGGTGGTAGACTCATAGTCAGCTAGCTTTCTTATACACAGCAGCACCATTTGCCTAGGTTTGGATTGGGTCTTCAAACAGCCAAGAAGACCTTCTGTAGACATGGCCACGGGCCTGTCTTATCTAGGCAATCCCTCCACAGAGGCTCTTCTCTCAGGCGAAGCTAGGTTATGTCAAGTTGACAGGTAAAGCTAACTGGAACCCAGATCCTGACTAGAGAGATCTGAACTTTGTGTGTCCTTCAGCCCCTGTGGACGGCTCTATGACCCCTCCTACTTCCGGCAAGCTCTTTGTCACGATCCCTCCTGTCATGTGTGCAACGGAGCCACGGTGAGGGTCAGGCGACTGCTCTCATGGGCCAGCCTAGAAGACTGCTCTGCCTCCGCATCCAGCATGGCTTCCACAGCTTCTGTGACTGAGAACTCATTCACTCTCTCTTCTTCCCTCTCCCCAAGCCCTTCAGGATATCAGTTCTCATCTTTTTCAATTGCGCCTTCTCCCCCTCCTCCCTCCATTCTCTCAACTAACAAGCTCGCCTCCTTGGAAGACATTCTTTTGGGCACACCACAAGGTGACTCTCTGCCATCAGAGTCCATTCTCACAAGCACTAGCTTCCCACTGAATCACCTCCTACCTCACCCACTTCCCAAGTCTCCTTCAGAGGCACAGCCTCCCACTCAGCCAACAGAAGGGCCATTAAGACCAGAAAACATTCTGTCCTTGGCTGGCAGCCATGGTGACCGGTTTCTCCATGCAACAACGAGTAAGGATGCTTGCGATGCCTTGCCAGAGTCCTACCAGCAGCAGAAATGCTTAGTTAACCCAGAGATACCCAACCACCACTCTTCTGAAGATTTTTGGCGGGGACAAGCCTCACCCCATTTCACAGTGCCTGAAAACCTCCTGAAAATACTTGAGAGGCAAGAGGACAGTCAGCCTGGCGTTCCTACATTGAAGGACGGGAAAGGAGGAACAGAACCTTTCCAAAAGGAACTTGCAGTTTGGGAGAAAAAGCCAAAGCCAACTGCTGATCTACAGACCTCGGAAGACTCCTTCCCCCTAGAGGGCAGCAGAGCCATACTCAGCGAGCTGAACACTCAGCAGGGGCTGGTTCAAGTGCAGACCTCCAGAGACCCGTTGTTAGAGGCCACGCCCACGCAGCACTTCTGGGGCCTCCCTTATCTCCACAGCGAGTCCATGAGCTGCATCACTACCCTGTCATCTCACTGCTCCTCCATGTGCATCTGGTTCAACAGAACCACAGACTCCCCGGCCCTGGAACGCCCCTCACCTCTGCCCTTGCCTGAAACACAACCACAGACCTTGACTCCATCTCAGTCCCAGAGCATCCAGCTTGCCACACCCCAGGCTCAGCTTCAAACAATCCCAGGGCCATCACCTTCCTCTCAATCTCAGGTTAGGGTTTGCGGTGTGTATTTTCGCAGATCCCAGGAGACAAAAACTCTATTGCAATCAGAAATCCACCACCTGGAGTACAACGTGATGGCAAAGAAACCAGAGAGGGAGTGGGCTTTACCTGCTGCAGCCCAAAAACCTCAGGAAGAAATTTGTCTCCCTCCTTCCAAGCTCTCCTTGGCCATACAGTCCTCCAAGATCCAACCTCCCAGGTCGGTTCCTCCTAGAGACTTCCCCCTGACTGATGGGTTCCAGAAGAAGTTCGAGCAGCACCTTCGAAAGAGGCTCATCCTACAGCGATGGGGCCTGCCTCAGGGGATCTATAAGTCTCAGCTGTGGGCGAGACCTGACCCTTCAGAATCATCTACGATCAGCTCTGGGCTCTCCGGCTTTAAGCACAAAGACAACAAAAGCCCTCCCTACACTGTGTCGAGCCAATCTGGAAGTCCCCAAGAGAGGTCTGCCTCTATAGAGAGAAAAACAGTAAAGGCACAAGATCAGACTCTAAAGATTATCCAAAAATATCTCTGCAGTAACTCCAAGACTGCTTTGGACAAAGGCCTGCCATCTGACCAGGAGATAAACCTCCAGGGCAGCTCAGACAGTCTGTCAGACAAATCTCCTGGGACCTCACAGGTGAGCCAATGTCGGAAAAAATTTGAAACTGTCCCGCAAGAACATTTGAAAAGCCACATCGATGAAACCAACGAAGATCAGGTCCCTGCCACTATACCTAGATCAGGGCATCGTCCTCTTCATGATCTTAAATCATGTGTGGGCAAGAAAGAAAACAAGGCTGAGAGACAGTCACCTTCTGATAACAAGGATGAGCATACCAAGAGAATTCCAGTGTCTGGCGTGCAGCAGACATCTGTTGTCTTAGACACCACCATCCTGAAGGAATCAGAGGCCAAAAAACCCAGCCGGGATGTGCCCAAAATGTCGGCTAAGGCTGGCCCTGTGCCAGTGGGTAAGAGCCTAAGTTGTAGCAAAATAGTCCTGGGGTTTCAAGGAACAAAGATGGATGACAAACACGTATTTGTATCCAACAAAGTCAGTAATATAGTCAAAGAGCAGCTCGGTGGCCTTCAACCACAACCTACCAAGATCTGGAATGCCAGTCAGTGCAAGAGTGCCAAAGAGGCAGATGGGGATACACCAAAAGCACAAAGTACCCTGTTAGCTGGAAGGACCCCGGAAGGCAAATCGGGTCCCCAGGAAAGTCAGGCATCTGACTTTAGTTGTCAGGTGTCCAAGGAAGAGAAATTTGAATCAGAAAGCAGTCAGCCCAAACAAGCTCCAGAGCCCCCAAAAGACGTGCTTCTTATCTCAGATAAATTCACTTACAAACCTTTAGCCATTTATGACCCTTCCAGGGCTCCCAAGAACGCAGCTCAGGTGGAGCAACAGGAGCCCCGGATGCTTGCTCACACCTTAGGCAAGGGTTTGAAAAAGGACAGCCCTCTACCAGCCAAGAGGGTGTGGCCTGCACGGAAAATAGAAGAGCTTGGTTCAGGGGCTGCAGGGCCTGAGACGTTACAACCCAATGGGAAGAGTCACCATGCACAGAACAACCTGACCCCCGGGAACCACGGGAAAAGGCCTATCCCATCGCGGCCCGTGAAGGCTCTGTCTCCTCCTGAACCTCAGTTCAGGAAACACGTCAAACACTTTTTCCAGTGGCTTTCTCCTGACAGAAAAGGCAAAGGACCGTCGTCACCGTCACCAGCGCACGACCCGGATCTAAAAGGGAGAGCTACCTTTCCTGGGAACACTGTAGCTCAGAAAGCCATGAGAGACTTTGGGAAAGTCCCCAAGGAGCAACCAGGGCACAGACGTGGTACTGCGGATACCATGCGCCCCCGTGTGCCCTTATCTCCGCCCTCCAAGCCTGTGAAAACTAAGCCGAGGAAAGATTGGGTCCCCACAGATCCAGTCCAGGGACGCCAGTTCCACTCCCAAGCACCTCTCTCTAAAGTGCCAGGCCCCAGGTTCCACAACCAGGCCGCTGCTTTTGTTGGTCAAAAGAGATGCGTGGCAGAAATGGCCAGACAGCCCCAGAAATGTGAGGCTTTACAGCCTCGCCCACCCGCGTTCCACAGAGAGTCAGAACTGCGCCAAAATCTTCTGTTGAGTCGGGCTGGGAAAGTTCCTCGGGGGACGCCCCCCTTCGCTGTAGGAACGATGTTGGCAGACATGTCCCGGCTATGTGAACAGAAAATTCTGGCTCAGAATCTCAGTGGAAAAGGTTTCTTTCCCCAGAAATAATCCGCCTCTCTTAACAGTACTCAGTACCCTCAATAAATGTTTTCATGAAGTAATGTCTTTTGTGTGTAGTGAATGTGTGTGTGTGTGTGTGTGTGTATGTGTGTGTGTGTGTGTGTGTGCATGCGTGTGTGTGTGTGTGTGTGTGTGTGTGTGTGTGTGCATGTGTGTGTGTGTGTGTGTGTGTGCGCGCGCGCGCGCACGCTGTGCATGGCATGGATTTTAGGAGAACACAGGGCTTTGTGTTTAGGGAAAGGGAGGGGTTCATTCAGCTCTCACCAAGTTCTGTGTGATTCTGAAAGGTGACCTGGCTCCCTGCGCTCTTGTGGGGCTGGTGAGATGGCTCAGCGGGGAAGAGCACTGACTGCTCTTCCAAAAGTCCTGAGTTCAAATCCCAGCAACCACATGGTGGCTCACAACCACCCGTAATGAGATCTGATGCCCTCTTCTGGAGTGTCTGAAGACAGCTACAGTGTACTTGCATATAATAAATTTTTAAAAAATACATATAATTAAAAAAAAAAAAGAACAGATGTGATTGGCCTTTAGAAGAACATTTGGTCCTGCTTCCTACCTCTCAGCTGAGTCTTATTGCCCACACGTCCTCATCATCTACTTCATATCCTTGAGAGCAAAGGCCTCCTTACCCTAAGATGTGTCACCTGCAAAGAACAGTGAATTCTATCGGAGCGGCTCTGACAGCTGCCAGTAAGCATGACTCTGTGGGAAAGATC
>JADRCD010199657.1:5366-18308 GCA_019843815.1 Montemys delectorum | reverse complement strand
AAACACACACACACACAGAGACAGACAGACACAAACTGATTAAGTAAATAAATGTTAAAAAAAAACTTTTGGAAAATCCAAGTGGTAAGTAAAAAAGCAAAACAAACAAACAAACAAAAAACAACAAAACAACAAAAGAAAGAGAAAAGAAAGGAAAGGGAAACATGTTTACAAAACGACCACAAGATGTCTGGCAAGTATCCCATAAATGCTCATTTTCTCCCCTTTGTCCTTCTCCACGCACTGCATATTTGCTTGGAGCTTTTCCTGGAAGCTGTATGCACACTGTCCTCAGTTGATGTCTAATCTACCTTCCCCCATTGGTGGTCACCTCAGTGTCTCTATTTACTGTGGACACAAAGCCCCTTCCAAGGATAGCCCCCTTCTGTTCATATAGCTGGTAGCTGCCTGTGAATATGCAGCTTGTGAAGCTTTTAACAGGTGTGCTTCTTGCGTATGTACCTGTCTGCTGTCTTGTACACTTCCATGGAAAGGCTTAAAATCTGTTTTCCATAAAGATGAAAACATCACTAGCTGTTCCCTCCACCCAGACCCTACTCAGAATCAGAACAGGCATGCTCCTGCTCCACAGAGCTGCTGTCATCACCCTTCAGGTTTACGGCCTCCCGACGCTGATTTCACGAATGCCTCTATCCAGCAGAAGTCTTAAGAAAATGCATATTTCCACATTTTAGAACACAGTCTATGAGCTATCCTTCCATTCAGATGCCTTCAGCCAAGGGCAGTAGCGTAGGTGATAATCTCAGCCACTCAGGAGGCTGAGGCAAGAGAATGGCACTAGGAAATTGTAAGTAGTATGAGCAACATGCCAGGACCTCATCTCAAAAGTGAGAATAACCAAAACTGGCAACAGAGCTCAGTTGGAAGAGTGTTCACTTCACCTGCCCAAAGCCCTGGTATAATCCCCGGTCCAGCATACTTGGGTGCAATGGCATATATCTGAAATCTCAGCGTCTGAGAGGTGAAAGCAGAAGATCAGAAGTTATTCCAGGAGAGCCTGAGCTACGTATAGTCCTGTCTCAAAACAGATAGATGATAGATTGATCCACAGATGATAATTACATAGATGATAGATTGATAGATAGGTGATTGATAGATGATAGATTGATAGATAGTGTTGGAATTGAGACCTGGGACAAACAGCCGAGGTCCATATTTCACGTACCAAAGTGCACCCTCCAGGTTCTCCCAGCTTCCCTCAGTCCTTACCTGGCATACCCTACCCTCTACCCAGGAGCTGGGCTCCCTTTCCCCAAAGGCTCTTTCCTGTATAATCCAGACATTCTGGTTTCTCCCTCACTTCTCTTTCTTTCTCTGTCTCTCTGTCTCTCTGTCTCTCTGTCTCTCTCTCTCTTTCTCTACATGCTTGCACTTTCTTTCTCTTCTCTTCTTCCTCTCCTCTGTCTCCCTCTCCATGGTAACTTCTCTGGCCTAATTCCTTGGGACCAGTGAATTTACCAGTACAGCCAGTAAACCTGCCTTTATCTGTACTCTAATCTGGCTTGAATTGGCTCATTTCACTAGTGCAACAGTGGAGAAATAACTTATCAGACAGATAGATAGATAGATGGATAGATAGATAGATAGATAGATAGATAGATAGATAGATAGATAGGTAGGTAGATAGGTAGATAAGATAGGTAAGTAGGTAGATAGATAGGATAGATAGATAGATAGATAGATAGATAGATAGATAGATAGATAGATATAGATAGAGAGAAAGAGAGAGAGATAGATAGACAGACAGACAGATAGATACCAGCACCATGCTATCTGCACTTGCCAGCCTCCAGAGTCAGAAGCCAAGTTAAACTCTTTACGCATAACCTAGCAGTTCATGGTGTCATAGTAATGACAAATGAACTAAAATAGGCACCATCTCAGGTGAGGTCCTAGTCTCTATGAAGACTGCAGTCTACTGCAACGAATGTGTGACTTCCCACCACAAAGAGGGGACACTGTGGAGAAGAGCACACTAGGGTGGACTTACAGTGGGGAGCTGGAACCTAAGGAGTCACCCTCTGTGTGATGATGGGAGCTGACCCAGAGAAGGACTGAGCACTGCCCTTCCCCAACTGGCTCTTTACTTTGCTGATCCCACCTGGGGCACTTGGAGCGTCTCTGTGCAGAAGCCATCATTTGCTCTTTTGCTAATTATAGTACCTAGCTAGGAGGTAAAAGATTTCTGAGCATTCTTTTTAGCCCCTGTACTCACTTAAAATTTTTTTTTGTTTTATTTTTATTACATGGATATGTGTGTGTCTATATGGCCATGTGTGCATGTATATATGGGTGCCTGTGGAGACCAGAAGAGAGCTGAATCCCTTGGAGTTGGAGTTAGAGGCACTTGTGAACTACCTGACGTGAGTGCTGAGACCTGAACTCAGAACCTATGGAAGAGCAGGAAGTACTCTTAACTACCTAGCCAACTCTCTAGCCCCAGGTCTTACCTTAAAAATAGGAATTCCCTGAGTTTGGGAAATGGCTCAGAGTCTAAAGAGCTTGCAAGCTTAAGGCCCTTGGTTATGATTCTCGGGACCCAATTGAAATCTCAGCTAGGATGAGTAGGAGGCAGAGACAGGCAGATTCTTCACAGGTCAGATAGTCCATGGTAACGCTCCAAGCTCATGAGAGACCATGTACTCAACAGAAGGCACTTGAGAAACACCTGAGGTTGTCTTCTGATTTCTGTATGCATATATATGTCACACACACACACACACACACACCCCACACAAATCAGAAGGTAATCTTCCTACCTCTGACAACTTTATAGAACTAACTTGGTGCTAACCTCCCCTCTCTCTTGCTCTTTAACTTGAGGGCACTTAGGAAGAACCAGTTGAATCATGCAGGGTGTTATTGTTGTTGCTCAGAGGAATGCCCTCTCTAGGTCTCAGGCCTTCTTTTATTGTTATGAACAGGCTGCATGGCAACTGCAGATTGACCTCAGCCCACTGTCTATCTCTTTGCACTGAAGAAATATTCCTATTTCAGCTAGTCACATGCCTGTTTATAAGGCTATAAGGTTAAAAGGGCGCTTTCCCACCCTTTTGTAAATGTTCGTTTACATTGTACGCAGAGAAGGCACACAGGTTTGCTTTCCTTCCTTGGGCTACCTTTAAAGGCAGTACCAAAACTTATTTTAAGCTTAGTCCCACAGTCCTTCAGGGGAGGTAATGACTCTCGCCAACAATGCATGCTCTTGCTCATCTGGCTCATGTCTGCTTTTCTTTTGTAAGAAGCATGCATTTTCCCGTATTCTCCCGTGACAGAAACCCACCAATTCTCTATTTTAATCAACAAATAGATTTTGAAAGTTTGACTTTTTTTTTTGTCCTAAAGGAGTTTCAAGGGTAAGATCTGCTGCCTCGTGAATGTCAAAGGATCTTTCTCATTGGCTCTTTCTTCTCCCCCTTTCTCCCTTGCTCTTTAATTCGTCCGTGTTCTCTACTTACTCAGCCTTAGATAATTTTCAAAGTACCGCTTCCTCCAGAGATCTCTAAACAGCAGAAACCCTGGCTGTTAAAGATTTGCCATTCTCAGAGAATCCCAGTCAAGGTACCCCCCAGGTTATTTATAACTGGATTTTATCTCTGAAAATTAACTAAAAAGAAGATTAACCAAAAAGTCTAAGGGAAAAAAATGCCTTAAACACCTCATCTATTACGCTGTGCTCAAACAGATATTTTCATCTTAAGGGTTTAGCAAACCCAGTGGAATGTACTTTCTAGTTTGGGGCATGAAATAAGATAACATTCCACATTCCTCCCAGAGTTATGGCATCCCTCCTCACAATGAAGATTCGAGGAAAGAAAATGTGAATGTCCTCAGTATGGTCTTATTGCTGTGCCTGTTATGGTAGGTGGTTCCCAGCTCTGCTGCTCCAAAGAGCCCCCAGGACATTTAGATATCTCTTCCGGAAACAGATGTTTCTCCTCAAAGGCCCTCCCAGAGCCAAGCCACCCGAAGGAGGAAGCTTGTCTTACTTTTAGACACTTCCTCATCTAAGTTATCCAGGTGAGCTGGGAAGCGGGTAAAATTTGCTGTGCTCTATCCATCCAGGGCTGTGTCCATTGTATTTCAGCTTGAGTAAAGGTCAAGTTTACACCCTAGGATAGGAGAGCTTCCCTGTCTGACTGGCCTGCCTCTTCCCTCTGACTGCCTGCTTCAACCCTCTGGCCTATGTGCCTCCTCCCTCTGACTTGCCTGCTTGTTCCTCTGGCCTGTCTGCCTCCTCTCTTTGGTCTACCTGCTCCATTTCTCTAACCTGTGTACCTCCTCTCTCTGACCTTCCTGCTTTTTCCTTTTGTCCTGTGTGCCTCCTCTTTCTGACCTGCCTGTCTCCTCTTGTGCGGCACCGACGGCCCTGACCGACAGGGAAGAAGGACCAGCACACCACGTCCTTCCAGCAACAGTTTACTCAGGAATGTCTTGCACAGCGGTTACAGCAGAGTGGCCCCGAGCCCCACCAGGAGTCTGACTATATACCTTTCGTAGGACCGCCCATGAGCCCATACCACGCTTCACACAGTCATAGGCTACTAGGCATTGACGTAGAATCAGGCCACTGGTGAGCACGCCCCTGGGTCCAAATAAGGACTTGTTTACTCCACGGCTCCAGCTCGGCCAGCGCCATCTTTAAGGCACGGCAACAGCGCTCCACATCCTCTCAAGTGTCTATCTGGTCCTCTGATCTGCTTGTCTCCTTCTCTCTACCTCTTCATCATTTCTTCACTCATTCTATTTCTTTTCTTTTCTTTTCTTTGTTCCTTTCTTTGTTTCTTTGTTTCTTTCTTTCTTTCTTTCTTTCTTTTCTTTTTTTTTTCTTTTTTTTTTGCCATTCCTCAGACATACCAGTTGTGCCCCTGTCTCCAAGGCTTTGTCTCAGCTTTTCCCTCTTTCTGAAATGCCCTTTCCTCATGGACCCATGGGCTGCCCTTCTTCAACACAGGGCTTTGCTCTCACGTCCCTTTCTCTGTGGAGCCCGCTTGTCCTGCTGACCCACCGTAGCCTGTGCCGTGACCCTTGTACTCTCTCTTCTTGATGTACTTCCTACATAATGCTTTGAACAGACAGATGCACTCAGAGCTGTCCATGCATTCTGTCTGTTCCCTCACCCTGAAGAATAAAAAAAGAAAAGAAAAAATCCCAAGTATCCAGCTTTTTAAATAGTTTTGCAAGTGTTGTCTTTTCCAGCACACGGAGACAATAAACACACACTTACTGAATGACTCCAGAGGGACGCGTGAGCTATATCCTGTCCCCCACTGTGCCTAGTAGCCACACAGTCTTTAGTGTATCTCATACTTTAGCAAAGTCAGTTTCCCCAAACAGATTGACTTACTCACGTAAGTAACTGGATGAGGGGATTTGAAATGAGCTCTCTACAACTCTCAATATTGACTGGCAACAGGACAGGATCTAGATCACCCGGCAGACAAAGCTCTGGGCATGTCCGTGAGGAAGACTCTAGATTGGATTAACTGAAGTAGGAAGACTACCCTAACCGTGGATGGCATTGTCCCTTGACCTGGGCTCCTGGACTGATAAGAGAAAGTGAGCTGAGCGCCAGCATCCATCTCTACTGCCTGAGGGTAGATAGAGTGTGACCAGCCAGCTGCCTCATGCTCCCACTGCCCCGCTTTCCTCGACACAATAGACAGAGTCGTCAGACCATGAGCCAAAAACTAACCCTTATTTCCTTACCTTGCTTTCATCAGGTATTAAGACAAGTAATTTACAGTATTAGTTACTCTTCCATTGCTGTGACAAAACACTGTGAACAGGGTAACTTATAGAATAAAAAAGGTTTACTTGGGCATATGGCTTCAGAAGGTTAGCGTCTGTCCATGATGGCCAGCAGAAGTATGGTGGCAGGAACGGCTGAGAGCTCACAAACAGGAAGCAGAGCCCATACAGGGAATGGCTGGAGTCTTCTGAAACCTCAAATCCCACACCCAGTGACAGACCATCTCCAGCAAGGCCACACCTCCTAATCCTCCCCAAACAGTTCTACCAGCCAGAGACCAAGTGTGCAGATGTATCAGCCTATAGGGACCTTTCTCATCCAAACCATCTGTATCAGAGATATTGAATGAATTCAGAGCTGATGGTCTCCCAAAGCTCTGTTCTCCCTTGTACCTGTCATCAGAGATGAAAGCCCCACAGACAAAGCATATCTGCACCTTAGCCTTCCGTGTATTAAGCAGGCCCAACCATGGTATCTTTTAATCACAGCTGGGACGACATGGCAGCTAGCAGCCTCATCTCTGGCATGGTGTGATAGTTTGAATATGCTTGGCCCATAGAGAGCAGCACTGTTAGGAGGCATGGCCTTCTTGGAGGAGGAAGTGTGTCGCCGCTGGGGGTCGGGGTGGAGGTGGGGATGGGCTTTAGATCTCCTCCTATGCTCAGGCTCCACCCACTGCCAAAGATAACGTCCTCCTAGCTGCCTACAGATGCCAGTCTCTCCTGGTTGCTTTCGAATCAAGATGCAGAGCTCTCAGCTCCGTGTCTGCTTGCATGCTGCCATGATTCCTGCTCTAATGATAGTGGACTGAACCTCTGAAACTGTAAGCCAGCCCCAATTAAAAGTGTGCCTTTATGAGAGTTGCCTCGGTCACGGTATCTCTTCATAGCCATGGAAACCCTAACTCTCGGTGGGAGCTGGAAAGTGGCTTATTTACATCTTGGTGGGTCAGAAGTAGAAGCAGAGACCACCTCTGAGGTCTACCCCATAGCAACTCACTTTTGCTAGCCAGACTCCATGTCTCCATTTCACCTCAAGTAAATTTTTCAGACAAGGGCAAAAATCAGCATCATTCTTCACCAAAACATCACAAGAACTGTGTCTAGGCCACACTCTTCTCTGAAACATCTTACGCCAGGGCTCCACAGTTCAAACCACCCTCAGCACCAGTGACTTCCATGCTCCATTAATCCCTGCTTAAAGCATCCCACTGCTTTCCCAATCCAAAGTCTCACAGTCCACATTTCTCCAAACAGAAGCACGGCTAGGCTCGTCGCAGCAAGTTCTACCTCTGGATCAGCAGGCGGCAGGAAGAGAAACACTGGTCCTGGCCTGAGCATTTGAAATCTGAAAGTCCACTCCCAGAAACAACCCTTTCTCAAAAAAGCTCCCACCTATTCCAACAAGGCCACACCTCCTAATAGTGCCACTCCCTATGAGCCTGTGGGGGCCATTTTCACTGAAACCACCACCCTCCCCAAATGCCTCATCAGCTGTGGATGAGAAGCTCAAATACATGAACCTGTGTGAAACATTTCCTGGTCAGGCACATCTTTGACAGGCAGCAGCTCCTTCCACAATGGCAACACAGTATGAAGATGGTGCTTGGTGTCATTGCAGAGATTTTGTGCTCTCGATGTATTTGTCCTGGATTTAAAGGCAAGGTCTAGGCTCCTGCTTTATGGAGATTTCCTTACATCTCTAAACATCTCTATCCACCATGACTGTAGAGTCAGCTGCAACCGAGCTTGGTTTTGTCTTGTGTTTGCTTTGTTTACGTTTGTTTGTTTTTACTTGTTTGTTGGGGCCAGAGGCAGGGTCTCACTGTTTCTCCCTGGAACTCACTACATGGTTATTCTTTTTTTTTTTTTTTTTAACTTTTATTGCATTATGATGAGAAAAGTTACATGATTTCAATTTATCTGAATTTGTTAACATTTAAAAACATATTTTAAGTACATAGAATTAAATCACATTCTTGTTTTCCTTTTGTACCGCAACTCCTCCCAGAGATGCCCCCTTCAATACCTACAATATCTTTTTTGTCATATTCCTTAAAATTTATAAAGTATTATAACAATAAAAATGAGTGTTATAAAAGTTGTTTGATATAAAACAACAATCAATTTCACAGTCTTATGTAGATGCTCATCTACAGCAATAGTGAAAATACATTTTTCTCAATATAAATTTTAAATAACTCCAAACATATGAACTGTATATTTCAAAATAATACATCACAGCTAGTATTTTCTTAAATGAACATAAATATATAAAGTCTTTTGTTTGTTTTATATTTAGTAGAACTTAAAATCTTGGCTCTTACTGTGGTACAAGCCCAAAATAAGAACAATTTTTAGACATTGGATTTCATTGTAATAAGGCTGTACTTCAATGACCCTCACATCACCAAAGGATTTTACCTCCATCCTAGCTAAGCTGAGAGTTGACAGTTCTGCTGCACCAAGGAATGAATTGTAGGCACGATTTTTGGATATGGACTTCCTGCTATGGTCAAAGCTATTTGACTTGAGTGAGTGACTTTATTCTCAGCCCACAGAGAACAGGTTACATTCATTTAAGAAATGTATGTATTATGTATTAAGATATGTATTACGCACCCTGTCTCTCTGCTTGAGTACTAAGATACACAATCTAGATTGTGTAGATACTGGATCTAATGTCCCTGCAAGATTAGAAAATAAGCCACAAGATAAACCCCGGTTTTCTTCCTCACAAATATAATTCACACAACACGAGCACGTACAGCCAGACTTGGCTGCTAACTTTCATCAAAGAGGAGTTGTCATTGTGCCTAAGAGCAAGTCTCTAAAATCTTCTCCAACTCAGGTTCTTGTATGATTTTGAAGTTTAAGTCTTAGATTTTTCTAAACACTGAGGAGTCTTGGAGGCAGGGTGCATTGGTTGTAGCCCAGGGTGCAGTGATTGTAGCCGATGGAGAGTTTATACTAAAAGGTAATTGTGGGGGGCTGCAGCGATGGCTTAGTCACTAAAATGCTTGCTTCTGGGTAAGCAAGATAAGCCCAAGTTTGGTCCGTAGAAACCACTTTAAAAAGCTAGGTGTGAGAGGCATGCTTGGAAATCTCAGCTGGAGAAGCATAGGTAGACAGATTTCTGGGGTTCACAAGCCAGGTAGGCTCCCCTCACATGCCAGCCAGAATGTGGCTAGTCAGAAACCCTGTCTCAAAATTAAGGTGGGAGCTCCCAAGGAAGGAAGTCCAAGGATGACCTCTGCCATTCACATGAGCGTATACACACATGCACACGCACCTGCTCATATATGCCAGATGAATATACTCACACATACATGCTCTCGCAAAATATAAATAAATAAATAAATAAATAAATAAATAAATAAATGTAAATAAATGTAAGTAAGTATGGTTAAAGGATAAAGCAGAAGTGGCCCTGGTGATACAATCTACAATTCACCCAGAACTATATGTGTGAGGAAGAAAACTGGGCTCTATCTTGTGGCTTATTTTCCAATCTTGCAGGGACATTAGATCCAGTCGGGCATCAGAAGAAATGCCAGTTCCCAACCCCGGAGACTCTGCTGCCTTCGCACTTTCTCTCCTATTAACATGAAAACACCTTACACGGTCGAAAACATCTAAAGGCTACTTTCTACTTTATTTCCCATCACTTCAGTCTGATGCTTGTGTGTGTCTCCTACCTTCCCCCCTCCCCCCCCCCCCCCCCCCCTTCCCCCCCCCAACAGCCCCCATACCTGTGGAAATGAGACTGTCACCTGCTTTGAGCATCCTGTTTCCTTTCGAGTTTGTAATGAAGCCCTCTGGGAATTACACGATTACAAAAATGAGTTACAAATCCTCACCTGCGCTACCAAAGTGTGGAGCCGCTTCCCCGGCTCTGTTTAAATTGTCTACAAAACAAGAAATAATTAGTCAAGCGCTATTGGTAATTAAGCACATAAGACGAACATTAAACAAACTGCAATCTTGCACGATTTTGAAGGTGGATAGGCAGGTTCCCACACTTGGAACCCAGCCAGTGTGCCCTTCCTCAATCCCCATGTTTATTTATTACAGGCAAGGGAATTCGCTTGTCTGACTTGCTGATGTTTTCCTGGACAGTGGTCCATCTGAGAGTTCACAGATGTGTGAGCAGTTTTTTTGTTTTTGTTTTTGTTTTTGTTTTTTGTTTTTGTTTTTGTTTCGTTTTGTTTTGTTTTTAACAATATCACCATCCAGACAGGATGAGCTCAAAGAAGTTGTTGGTGGATGGAGTAGAAACGATCTTATGTGCCTAAGCTGGGGTCATTTCATGATTTAGAACACAGTATGTGTGACATCGGATGCTGGCTGTTTGCGAACCCAGGACCTTCAGCTAACCAGACCCTATGCAGCGAGGGCTGCAGGTAGGGCAAGAGCCCACCCTACCTGACCCACACCCCTACCGGAAAAAGACAGCCCTGTCATGTAGCTTAAATCATGTGTGCCCTGCTCTATCACATAGCACAAGTCCCATATTAACTGAGCCTGCTTCCTCTAAGTCAAGGGCTAAAAACACTCTTGCACACTGCCTGGTGGAGGCCATGATAAGTATGGCCATGATAACCATCCTTTCTGAAGGATGGTTCCACTGGATGGATCTTCTGATCTGCTCCTTGCCCTTTCTCCCTCTCCCCTTCTCTTCTCTCCCCTCTCTCCCTCCCTAAAACCTAACAGCCCCCCTTTTCCAAAACAAATTCTTCTTGAGAGCCTCCTCTTCAAATCACCAGAGCTTCTTTTCACTGTTTTTATTTTGTTTTATTTTATTTTATTTTTTGAGAGAACGGTCTCACTGTGTAGCCTAGGCTGTCCTGGAATGCACTATGTAACCAGGCTGGTCTCAAACTGACAGTGATCCTTCTGCCTCAGCCTCCCCATGTACTGGGATTACAGGTCTAACCCCCCACGCCCAGCTTGCTTGGAGTTTCTTAGAAAAGTTCACCTATATAGTCATTGCTGTACTAGAAAAATCTAAAAACCTTTACCGTCTAATTTTTACTGGAGGTCAGAACTTTTAGAAAATGGATTTATAGGGTTGGATTAAGATAGATATTTTTAGAGAAACTCAGAAAAATCAACATTCCCAAACCACTTAGATTAGAAAGTTAAATACCCATTCAACAAACCCATTGGGCTTGCTTATAAAATGAAAACTATCCTAAATTAGATTGCTTAAAGGGATGCTGTCAACTGGGAAGACTTACCAATACTATATAATGCTAGCCATCACACAGACCCGTCCACCTGGAGATTCCACTCCCAAGTCTATATACCGTCAAAGAACATGCATGAAAAGAAAAAGAAATCCAACATCCAAACCAGCTCTCTCCACTGTGGTATGGGAAGGACAAAGATGCTTCGTACATCTTATTAGCTATGAGGAGTTTAATACTAATCCTTACATCGGAAGCTGAGGTTGAGATTGTACCGAGCAGGAAGTCACCCTCAGATGTTCCTATGGTGTTTCCTTTCTCATGCCTGGAGTGTGTGCATGTTCCTGTGTGTGTAAGTCCACCGGTGTGCTCACATATGTTCCAGACAAAGGTGAACCCAGGGTATCATTCCTCGAGACTAGTCTGGAGCTTGCCACGTAGACTAGGCTGGGCGGTCAGGAAGCCCTAGGGATTGTGCCGTGTCCACCTCCCCATCTTTGGGGTTATAAGTGCGTGCCACCACACCTAGCTTTTTCGGTGGGTGCTAAGGAGCAAACGCAGCTCTCCATGTTTTTGTGGCTGGCACTTTACTGATAATACTATCTCACTGGTCTGCTATCTGGGTCTTACTGTATAGCCCAGGCTGGCCTAAAACTCATGACTCTCTGCCTTGGCCCCACTATGACTGGGATTCTAGGTGTGCGTTACCACCCATGGCCCTTGCAAGATGTGTCTAGCGACAGGTACGTGTGCTCTTGGTTATGTGCGTGTAACACAAACTTCCAGAGACACACAAAGTTCAAGGTACCTTAGAGAGTTCAAGATAAGAAGTGAACTCAACTGCATGCCTTTGGTTTACTTCTCTGCTCTCCTTTCCCTGAGTGGCATAGTCTCTAGTTCAAAGCTGCTGAGCTCCCCCACCTCCACCCCGCCCCAGCTCTTGGCTGTGCTCCTGGGATCCTGCTTCTTCCAGTATAAGGTGTGTGTGCTGTTCTTGACCGAAACAGCACCCCAATTCATCAGCAGGCTAGCAGAGAAGTACCTGGAGATCTCTGTGGGTGGAACTCGGCAGCTGTCAGGAGCTTACTCCTGCGGCAGGGGGATGCCAATCGCTCTCTATCCTTTTTCTATAGTTTTTCCATTTGTAAATGGGAAAGGAGCATGGAAAAAAATCCCCCTGCCTCTCTCCATCTGTATTTTCTTTACTAAATTATCCAGTCTTATAAATATTTGAATAACATTTGGTCGGGATAAAAATCTTTCCTGTCAGCTCAGTACAAGAGCATTTCTGGCTCCTGAGACCGTAGCAGTCAGAGAAATTAATATTGATTTGTTAGAAAATAGTTTTCACTCTGTCTAAACATCTTATTCTGGGGCTCTTGAACCAAAATTATGAATTTAAAAGCAGCAAAATACTTCTTCGCAGTTGTCCCAGTGAAACTAATTATGGGCAGATTGTGAAAAAAAAGTATTGGATGCGATTTCCAGCAAAGAGTTCCACTAACCAAAATTTGAGAGGGCTAGAGATGGATGCCTGATTTATTTGAGCAAGCTGAAATCTGGTAGCTCGGAAGACTTATGTAAATAGTTTCCACCGTTTCTGTGTGGGTAACACGATACATTAACATCTCATAAAGGGAAGAAGATGAAGGGGGGCTTTTTAAAAGCTACTCATTTAATTTGCTTTGTAGAAAGGTCAGAGAGTTTTCCCCTTCTTTCTTAGGACTATGCGTTTTTATTATTTATTTTTATTTTTTGAAATAAGACAGCTCTTTCCTATGCTACATTAATGTACAAAATTTGGGAATTTGTCTTGGCCTTTAGTTACATGCATGTTTAAGGTTTAGGGTAGAAAAATGCTTTTTAAAGGAAAAAAAAAAGAAGAAAATAAATTATTACCCCTATGCCTATGCCCATTTAAGAACCTATAATATTTTTTTTTCTCTAAAAGATGCAATTGCTTTTTGTCTCATGAAACTTC
>JADRCD010199656.1:0-10063 GCA_019843815.1 Montemys delectorum | reverse complement strand
TGGTTGCTGTTTTGTCCTATTGACAGTGTCTTTTGCCTTATAGAAGCGTTGCAACTTTCTGAGGTCCCATTTGTCAATTCATGATTTTAGAGCAGGAGCTATTGGGGTTCTCTTCAGGAAATTTTCCCCTGTGCCTATTTGCTCTAGGTTCTTCCACACCTCATTTTCTATTATTTTCAATGTATCTGGTTTGATGTGGAGGTCCCTGATCCACTTGGATTTGAGCTTTGTACAAGGAGAAAGGAACGGATTGATTTGCATTTTTCTACATGTTAACTGCCAGTTGAGCCAGCACCATCTGTTGAAAATGCTGTCTTCTTTCCACTGTATGGTTTTAGCTCCTTTGTCAAAGATCAAGTGACCAGGTATGTGGGTTCATTTCTGGGTCTTCAATTCTGTTCCATTGATCTACCTGCCTGTCACTGTACCAATACCATGCAGTTTTAACCACAATTGCTCTGTAGTACAGCTTAAGGTCCGGGTTTGTGATTCCACCAGAGGTTCCTTTATTGTTAAGAATAGTTTGGCTATCCTGGGTCTTTTGTTGTTCCAGATGAATTTGCAAATTGCTCTTTCTAAGTCTGTGAAGAATTGAGTTGGAATTTTGATGGGGATTGCATTGAGTCTGTAGATTGTCTTAGGTAAGATGGCCATTTTTACTATATTAATCCTGCTAATCCATGAGCATGGGAGATCTTTCCATCTTCTGAGATCTTCTTCGATTTCCTTCTTCAGAGACTTGAAGTTCTTGTCAAACAGATTGTTTACTTGCTTAAATTAGAGTTACACAAAGGTATTTTATATTATTTGTAACTATTGTGAAAGGTGTTGTTTCCCTAATTTCTTTCTCTGCCTGTTTATCCTTTGTGTAGAGGAAGGCCTCTGATTTGCTTGAGTTAATTTTATATCCAGCTACTTTGCTGAAGTTGTTTATCAGGTTTAGGAGCTCTCTGGTGGAGTTTTTGGGGTCACTTATGTAAACTATCATATCATCAGCAAATAGTGATAATGTGACTTCTTCCTTTCCTTTCCCTTCTTTAAGGGCTTCTACTTGTTTACTTGTGATCTCCTGTAATTCTTTATGGGATTTTTTTGTTTCCTCTTTAAGGGCTTGTACCTCTTTACCTGTGTTCTCCTGTATTTCTTTAAGGGAGTTATTCATATCCTTCTTAAGTTCCTCTATCAGCATTGTGAGATATGATTTTAGATCCAAATCTTGCTTTTCCAGTGTTTTAGGATATCCAGGACTTGCTGTGGTGGGAGTACTAGGTTCTGATGAAGCCAAGTAGTCTTGGCTTCTTTTGGTAGGATTCTTGCATTTGCCTTTCGCCATCTCTTGATCTCTTGGTGTCTCTGACTAGAGCTTGTTGTGTCCCTGTTGCCTTGCAACTCCCCTGCAACTACTGAGGCCTGTGTCTCCAGGCTGGTCCCGCCTGAGTCTCTGGGTTGAAGCACTCCTTGGAGGCAGGCCCTCCACTAGCAGGGAAGAGGCAGAGAGGGTCGCTGATCCAGCTCTGTCACTTGGAAGCTGAGAGGATCCTGTCCCTGGTGCCCTTTGAGTCTCCTGTGACTCTTGAGGCCTGTGCCTCCCTGCTGGTTCCGCCTTAGAACGTTACTGGAGAGAAAATGGCGAATCTCACCTGAGTAAAATTGTTTGGGGAAGGATTCAGAGGCCTGGTCTTCTTGGAGAATATGTGTCACTGAGATTAGACTTTGATGTTTCAAAACTCACCCCATTGCTTCATGTATGTGGTAGATATAGAAATATATAACCTATCTTAATGCACAGTTGTGTAGCTCTGTCTCAGTGGACAATCTATACAACATCTCTTGCCCCTACAGCTCACAGAACATTGTGGAAGAGGGGTCATAAAATTTTATGATCCATAAAATCACTTGATAGCAAAGAACATGCCAGAGTAGACTGGCAAATTTCACAAGGCCTCCGCCATACACAAAGAACCATAGAAAACTCTGAAAAGAAGATGTGGTCTGCTCAAGGACAAGCTTGACAGTTGGCTGTTCAATGCCAAATGGCATTTCCTTAAAAAAAAAATACAAGTAACTTTATACAGACTGAGCAAGTTATATTTAAGAATGTATTTATTATATGTATGCATATAAGCAATAACATTTCATGAATAAAGATCATGAATTTGAAGGAGAGCAGGGAAGTGTATAAAGCAGAATTTAGAGGGAGCAAAGAAAAGAGAGAGCGGTAAAGAGAAAGAAAGAGACAGAGTCAAAGAGACAGAGACAAAGACAGAGAAAGATAGGTAGCAATTATATTATAATCTAACAAATTAAATAATTAAAAGATGAACTAGAATAATTTTTGTTTTATATAACACTAAGAAAATAAAGATAATTATCCTGTAGTGTTACACTGCTTTTTCTCAGTAGCTTTTTATATTAATATGGTGTGCTTGTGCTTATTAGAAAACTAACATTAAAAGACTATTATTGTTAAGTACATTCTCTTAAATGATCTTGTTCAGGACACATCAAAAATTGCTGTCAGTCATTATTAGATTTCTGTTGCTAACAATAGTCTCAGAGTTTCCTTGATTTTTATAGCCTTCAATGTTTCAGAAGCAATTCTGTGATGTTTTGTAGAATACATTTTAGTTTATATTCTTCTGCTGTTTTTCTTCTTCTTTTGATTAATGTTGTAACTTTTTGGAGGAAGACTTCAGAGGCAAATGTCATCATTGATATCTCAAAATGAAAACATATGTTACTATCATAATATATCATTGTCCATAATAACTCCAGATCAGTGCCAAAACTCATTCCATTTGTAGTTCTTGGAAGAAAGTCACAGTCCACAGCCCCGAACTTAAAAACTGAGAGCATGTCCATCTACTTGTATATATATAGGTCAATTATTTATAATTCTTCAAAACAGAGAAATGTGTATTTTATAAGTAATCTAAGTATGTATGTATCTGTAATCTACCTATTATAAGTTAGTCTATTATCTATGTATCATCTATCTCTATATCTATCATCTACCTGTTTTCAATCTATCTACTTATATGTCTCTAACCTGTTTTCTATATATTTGCATCAATATAGGTCAAGGAATTCTTGTATATTTATTGTATAAATTGTACAATAATAAATGCAACTTTATATCTTTGTACAATGTGCTGTATTTTGGACCATTGATGCATCACTGGTTCCTGCCTCTTTGTCATAAATGCACATTATGAAACTTCTATACTTTTGTGATAAATTTGTAACTATACTGTAACCATTATTATTATTATTATTATTTTATTATTATTATTATTATTTACTATTATAGGATCAGGGCTAAGGTCAACCACTTCTTGAAGCAGCTGAGGTTGTGGATATTGGAGAAGAGTAAAAGAAATGAACAACTGAGTGCCCATTGAAGTTTCTCTTACTATGCATTAAACCATGCACTTTGGTATTCCTAATGCTTCGGATGCTGTTCTCTCTCAACATATAGTCTTTTGGTCTAATTTTATTTCTTCTCTGATTTACTCACTCATCTCTAAAGATTCAGAATAGGAGACTTTGAATACTTTCTCTTAGTTTCATATTATTCCTCCTGTGCTTAATTACTGTTTTCTACGTTAAAATAATAATCTATACTGTTTACATGGTAATCAATGGGGCATAATCTTTACTCTAGAATTAAGCACAATTTTGATCATATTTGAGTTTATTGACACACTGATTACAAAGTAAAAGATATTAACAGTGGCAGAGCCTAGTGAGATAACTGATATCCCCACACTGCAGAGTTAAAATCGGAGGATGAGCATGAACTGAAAGCCAGTGAGGACTACATAGCATGATCACATATTAGTAAAAGGAAAAAAAATGAAACTAAGTGGAGATTGTAGAAAATAGGATTTTTTTCTACAAATGTAGCTTTGTGTCAGCAACTAAAAAACATGGTTACTGATGAATTATCTCTGTCTGTACTATTATAAATTTAATTATTTTTCAATCTGCAAAAAGAAAAAAACCAAACCATATTAAAAATTTTAGTATTCTTTAGTCTCTAACTATGTCTCCACCAATGAACTTGATGCTAAGTATAATCTTCATTATCAGTTAAAGTATTTTCAGCTTATAGTAATTTAAAAAGGATCTCTCAAATGAAACTAAGGTGACAAATACAGTCTTGACACTTTGTACAGTAATATGTCTAAACCTATACTGTGTATTAGTATCTTCAGAGTTTGGTAGGTCAGTCCTATATAATGTCATTTACTTTTCTACTGAAGATTTGGGTTTATACTGAGGAAACAAAGTTAATCTAACTATTTATGGGTGATTTTCATTATGGAACTGTAGCTTTTTATAAGGCAAAGAAAGACAGAAAACATAGAAATACAACTGTGAAAAACTGTAATATTGAATTTAAAATCATTTGGTTTCACTTTTCTTAGAATTGAATTTTCACCTTAAATTATTAACTTTCCAGAGTTTTGATGTTATGACATTTTACAACTAAATGATTTAAGGTACATTTTCATAATCTGAGTAACACTATATAACTCAATAACTCTACCATTGATACAAATGGTGTCTTACTTAAAAATCCATATTAAAGTATCTGAAATTACCAAAATAGTACTCTGAACTTGTTTACTTTGTTAATTATGAGTTAAAAGATTTACCACATAAGGTTCAGATTTAAACTCCGAATTAAGGTTCTTAGAAGAACACTGTCAGCAGGACATATGTAATTAAATGGTTTGTAATAAAGTATTGATTCACACCAAAATGAAACTGGATGGTTCCAAGATTGTCAGAAAGTATGAAGGAAGTAACAAACTGGAAGTCCTGGAGTGCAGATAGCATTATTTACTTTGAGGAGAATCAAACTTTTCATTTAAGGTCAGTGAGAGTTTGGATGAACTCTACCCATACTAGGCAGGACAGTCTACCAATTCAAATACCAAATTCAAGAAACCACTCTGTCACAGAAACATCCGGATTTAATATAATGTTTGACTAATATCTAGTACATTTATGGTAAAACAAGTTAATGTGTGGCATTTGGCATAATAGGCACTTGAAGTTATTATCTTAATCAAAAAAAGTGATGCTGTGGAGACGGCTCAGCATATAAAGAAAGTGCTTGGCAGGAAGCATCAGGACAGCATCTTGGATCCTCAGCGTCTACAAAAATGCCAGGTGGGTTAAAAGCTCTTCCATAAACAAGTGCCTGGAAAAGAAAGATAGGGGATCTCATGAGCAAAGAGCTAAATCTAACTGAAAATAGCTAAATCTGCAAAAATCATGGTTAAGTGAAAGCACCACTGTGCTTTGTAAAGAGGATGGAGAATGACGGCAACCAAAGCTTTGCATCAGCCACTAGCCTTGACGTGCATGGGCTTACATGTGGCTGCACATGAATGTGTGCCCTCTTGCATATGAATACATATCCATGCTGGAACACCCACCAGCACACATCCTAGACAGACTAAAAAGAATATGGTTACTCATACATGAAAATATTAAAGGTCTTAACTTTCATTTTAAGTCAATTTTATTGTGGGATAATTATAAATCACTAGTTTCAGATATACTCAAAGGAGAGATCACATAATATTTTCCTTATTTTAATATCTTATAGCAATATACATTTATTAAAACTAAGAAATTAATGTTGGGGTGGTGCTATTGTTCATAAACCAGACATTTGTTTCCAGGATTGTTTGTTTTGTTTGCATAGTTTTGACTCTAGTATGTATGTATGTATGTATGTATGTATGTATATATGTATGTATGGTTATCATTTTAAGGTCTGATCTAAGCCACTTCACTGCATTTACTTGACCTGAAAGACAGACATTTTTGCATCGGGACAATTTCTGAATCTTTATTGTACATGGTGTTTATAGTCTGCAGGTGAATTCAGGTGGTATCCTGGAGAAAACATCAATGTGTGCTATCTTAGTCAGCCTTTCAATAGAGGAAACAGACTGGGGAAGTTACATTACAAGGTAAAGTTTCAGTATAATCTCACCTTATCACAGGCTACAGGTTAGTCATGAGATATTGATGGTGTGCTTAACAGCACCACTTTGCTTATATCATGTTTTGAAGGATTCTTATAGGATGATCTCCCCTATTCCTTCCACTAATTTGAGAGCAAGTCTCTAGGACCTTATAAAGGAGAAGAATGCTAGAAATTTAACTCCACCTCTTGGAGGAAAGAATGTTTACATCTCGTATTCTAATTTTTCTCCTATACAGAAATCTTGGATGCTGTGCAGTTTTCACATCCACTTTTGCCTTTGTGGACTGACAGCCATTAATTTTAATTGTGGATTTTAACCCTGTTAGTAATGTTGTGGCTTGTTCCTATATGGGGAGCTCTTTAGATTTTCCCCTAATAATTCTGTACATTCTTATGATTTTTCTATCTACATTTTCACACAAATCTCATACCTATACTGTCTAAAGAGAAATAAATTAAATTCCCTGACACTATTAAATTTCAACATTATGTGATTATAAAGAATACTTTTTCATTCCTCATTTAATGTTTTGTAAACCTATTTTCAATCCTCTGATTACTTCAATAAATTAGTTTGACATATGAGGCATTATTAAAATACATTTGCTATGGAGACTATGAGAATTCATACAATATAAAAAAATAAGTTATCAAGCCATCTGTCAGTGAGATCTTGGTACTTAAAAGGACGTCTCGTTTCTTGACACTTGTACATCTCTCCCACTTCTCATATGGTGCTCTGAATTTGACAGCTGCATGGGTGATTAGATCCTTCACCTGTGAAATTCAAATTCCAAATGCTTAATATATCACTTTTAGCTAAAATAATACAGAGTAATGGAAAGGCTATCTATATTTATACAGCATATATTTATATATTGGTGGCTTGTCTTGTTAACAGTGCATAAAAGAAGCCTCAATATGTCATAAGCATTTTAGAGACAATTTGCAGCTTTAATATTTTAATATTTAAAGATATATACATAATTTAAATTTCAGTTATCCACCAGTGGTAAGTTATTTTTCTATGAAAGACCTTTTAATAAAATCAAGAACAAATTTATTTTCACAGACAACCTACATTTTATTTTCTTTTGAAGGTTTATTCATCTTTATTTTCATGTGTGTGGGAACTTTGCCTGTGTATGTCTGTGTACTGAGTGTGGTTATCATGCTCATGGGGATAAGAAGAGGGTCTCATATTCCCTGAATCTGGATTTGCAGATGATTTTGAGCAACATGTGCTTGACCAGATTTGAACCTGAGTCCTCTGGATGTAACCACTGAGCAATCTCTCCATCTGTCTACTTAGAAATATCCTGCATTTGTAACTTTTATATAAAAAATATAAATAAATTTTATACAGCTCAGAATTCTAGCTCCAAGGCTTGTTTTTTTTTTCATTTTTGCAAGACAGAAAATAATCTTTTAATGATATCAATGAGTAAAAATAAACAACTAGCAAAAATAAACCAAATACAACATTTGTCATAAAGTAGGCTCTTGATGTTTTTTCTATGTTTCTTCTTCAAAAGAAGATGTTGACAAGGTTTTAGTTGTAAATAAAGGCATATAATCTTATTTTTAATGTGCATTTATATTTTATGGTTTGGTTTTTAATGAACTATCCTTTGTATTACCACCTTTTAATTTTAATGAATATTAAGTAATTTTGTGTGTATAGGGGCACATTTTCATAAGGGTACGTGTGTGTACAGGGATGCATGTACACATATTCATGTGTGTGCAGGTGTGCATGCATGTATATGCATTTATGTGAGGTCGGTCTCGGCTGTTGAGCCTCAGAGCCATGCACCTGTTTCATAAGCCACTGTCTTTCATTGACATGGAGCTCACTACGTATATTAGGTTGGCTGGACAGAGAGCCCAGGGATCAACCTAAATCAGTCCCGCTAGCACTGGAATTACAAGCATATCAAAACCTGGCCCTTTACCCTTTTATAGGCTCAGGTGTTCCAACTTAGGTTATTATTTATTCCCCAAATCAGTTTGTGATAGCATAATTTCTCATAAGGTTAAGTCACATTGAACATTTTTCTCTTTAAATACACGTATTTATTTTGTGACACTTCCATATGCAAAGAGATCTACACTCTAGAGGTTGCTATTTAGAGAGAGAAGAGGAAATGAAACATGAACTGAAGTTTTGCGATAATATTCATGCCCTAATCCTTCCAAAACTCGGAAGAGATTTCTGGAGGGTTTTTGTGCATTTGTGATGCTTACCCCAGATTCACTTTGCTTTCTTGCTGTCCCTCTCTGTGACTACTGACTACCTGGTTACTCATTTTCAATTGCTGCTGTGCATGCAACATGACAAAAATACTACATTGGTCACCATAATTAACTTCGAGGTTCTTGATATTGAATCTCTAGTCAGGCATCACTGGAAATTACATGAGTGCTGGTTAGAGTGAAGAGGATAAGAAAAACAAGAACTTATTTTAATTTAACTTATTTTAATTTGATAATATCACTGTTTTATCTGTTTTCCAGGGGTGTATAAATTTACTGAGAATAATATTAAATGTTATAAAAAATGAAAAAAAAAGCATTACAATAACACCCATTTTGCCAAAATATGCTGGTTGTATTACTTCTCGAACTTTATGAATATGTATGTATTTTATGTAAATCATATAGCTGTTTTACTTGAAATATTTTTAGATCATTAAAGACTTTAAATATCCTTGTACTGAATAATGGCTATGTAACTTACTGCCAGAGAAATTATTTTAAAACTATACCAAAACTTATTTTTCAGTAAATTAAAGGAAATATTCTTAGTTATTCAGTTTTTAATAAGTAACTACATAGTGAAAAATTTAAAAATGTAATTCTTTGTCTGTTAAATAGTTCTGTGGGTAAAGCACGTGAAAATTTTTAAAATAGAATTCTTTGCCTGTTAAATAGTTTGGTGGGTAAATCACTGTCACCAAGCCTAACAAACTAAATTCTATCCCTGAAACTTTTTGTTAGAGATACAACTTATGTAAATTATAGTATGATTTCCACAGGTCTGCCATAGCACACAAGAACAAACATACAACCTTTCTCTTCTCTTCTCCTCTCCTCTCGTCTCCTCTCGTCTCGTCTCATCTTGTCTCTTCTCTCCTCTCCTCTCCTCTCCTCTCCTCTCCTCTCCTCTCCTCTCCCCTTCCCTGTCCCCTCCCCTCTCCTCTTCTCTTTTCTTCTATTTTCTCTCTTTCCCTTTCTCTTTTTCTCCCTATTCTCCCTCCTCTGTCTCTGCCTCTCTATCACTCTTTCTATACCTCCTGTCTCTCCTCTCCTTCTGTCTCTCTCTGTTTCTATCTGTCTGTCTGTATGTCTCTGTCCGTTTCTGTCTGCCTTTGTCTGTGTCTGTCTGTCTGTTTCTCCCTCTCTCTCTCTCTCTCTCTCTCTCTCTCTCTCTCTCTCTCTCTCTCACACACACACACACACACACACACACACACACACACACACACACAAGCAATAAAATGAGAAAGAAAAACCTTTTTTTGTAAGCCTCTCTTTTCCAGATACCAGCCTGGTCTACAGAGTGGGTTCCAGGACAGCCAGAGATATACAGAGAAGCCTTGTCTCGCAAAAATCAAAATCAAAATCAATCAATCAATCAATCAATAAAATTTGAAATCTCAGCAGTATGGCTGCTTAAATAAGACCTGAACAATGACCACAGCAGTTGACATGATGACATAGAAAGGGAAATTGCATGGGGCCCACTCATAACGAAGATCAGTTAAAATCTACTAATAGAGGGAAATCTTCTATGTAAATGAGCCCCATCAACAGTTAATTGATTCAAAATTAATTAACCCCTAAAAATAGACAAGTGACACCAAATGAACCTAATATTCTACATTTGTTCACACACACAAAAACATATACACACAAACACACACACACACATACAAACACACACACACATGCACACACAAGAATGCTTATGTAGCAATAATCGGAAAGTAGACTCTGAATTAGAGAAGAAGTGCTGTAGACATAGGTGGGGTCTAAAGGAAGAAAGGAGTG
>JADRCD010199655.1:0-16100 GCA_019843815.1 Montemys delectorum | reverse complement strand
CAGACGACATGGCCTCTTAGTTTTATTAATGATTTCAAATAAGTAAACCACTCAAGCAACTCACCTGACTACATCAGAGATTAGGCAGTTCTCCACTACGCTGCCTTAACGCCACCTTCCTCATCTACATACACAGCATGTGCTTTCCTTAGCAGGACAACCAGGCAAACTCTATAGTAATGCTATAAATAATAAAGCACAGGCTCTAGTTAGAGGACCAGCAGCCACTGCCTCTTCCTTTAACTGGACAGCAGAGTGGACAAGACTGAAGTGGAATTTTCTGGTTTCTTTGGAGACTAAGTTGTGTCACCTGACGTTTTTCTGGAAGCTGTCTTCTGAGAGGATGTTTCGCTGAAGCAGACGCACCAGAGGATGTTTTGTTGAGAAGACACATGTGGTGTTTTTCTGGAAGCTGTCTTGTGAAAGGGCATGTGATGTTTTGCTGGAGCTGATGCTTGAGAGGGTGCATGATGTTTAGGAAAAAAATCTAAGTATATTCCTAGAGAGAGAGGATATTCTTGCATTGGTTTGCTTTGTAGTGCTTCACTGGACTTTGCTGATGACGCTCTTGCATTAGTGCGCCTTGCACTTTGCTGGTCTTTGCTGATCATTGCTTGTCGTGACTTTGTAGAGAGAAACACACCACAGAACTTCTCATGGTATTCTTGCTGCTTTCATGCCAATTGTCAGAGCCTCTCCATTTCTTCTGGATTGAGCTACTGCTACTGATTTGGATTTAGTGTCTGTTGACTGGACTGGACTGCTGTTACTGATTTGTGTTCAGTGTTTTGGACTGGACTGCTGATATCCTGACAGTGAAGATTGGAACTGCCCTAAGGAACTACTTCTAAACAGGTCCACAAACCCTGTTTCCTATTAACCCTTCTTTTCCCCAACCTCTTTCTGATTTGTGGGCTAGAAGAGAGGTTAAAATGTTTTAAGAACTCTTATTAAAGTAGATTTTGAACAATCTAAGTCTACGTAAGACCTGTAACTCTTTTAAGATTGTCCCCTCCAACCAGGGCCTCCACAGGGCACAACAGAAGACCATGGTAAACAAAGCTGTGCTTTGTCAGTCTGCTCTGTGTAGAGGCTCACACTGCACATCCAGTTCTAAGAGATCAAAGCATCTCCTTAAGCAAGTGGTACATGCTGCCTGCCATTCCTACCCAAGCCCAAGTCACTGATTTAGGAACTGCTGCATTCACAGGATTCCTACGGTCCTAGCCAGCCCAGGAAGCCAGTCTCTGACTTATTTAACTTGACCTATGTACTATAAACATCTTCAGAAAAGACACTGTCATGGTATCTGGCTCACAGAGGCTGCTATACCCAAAGAATTGAAAAGAAAGTGAGGAATTCCAGAGCCAGGAAGCTTACAAAGTCATCCTGGCTAATCCTTACCCAACATAGGAATTCCCTCAAACTATTACTTTAAAGGACCGGAAGTATATTGCTCATTTGTTAAGAGTGCTTGCCTAGCATGTACTAAGCTCCAGTTCCTGTAATCTTAGCACCTAAGAAGTGGAAACAGAAGGATTAGAAGTTCAAGGTCATCCTTTGAGGTTAGCCTGGGTTCTATGAGACTCTGTCTCAAAACATGTATATAGTATTTTTTGGTATACACCCATATATGTATATATCTAGTCTATACATATCTCTATCTAGTAGAATATAGTGATAGAGAAATAAAGATCACAGATCACTCTGGTTTTTTTGTGTGACACACAGCATTTTCTTTGCCTTGCTGCAGGCTAAACCTAGGGTCTTATGCATACTAAGGCAAGCGTTTTACAAAGCTCCATCTCCAACTCTTTGCTTTTATGTTAGCAAAACCCTGTCTCAAAAATTATAATTCCTTCTAATCTTTCCTATGCTGTGTCACTTCGGCAAAAGCATCTCCGTGTGAGATACTTTATAATACAGTTTTTATGAATAATACACTGTGGTGCTTTTTTGAGGTGCAAGTCGCCCTGTACTGCCCAGGATGATCTGAAACTGCTCAATTAAAGTGGTCCTTTCTCCTTGACTCTTGAGGAACAGGGCTACCGATTCACCACTGAGACCAGTTTATGACTTAGAACAAGTGCCTTTTACGTAGTCAAATCCTTCCAACTTCAACATCATACTGCACTTACTTTAATCCCAACCTCCTCTTAAAGGATAGGAGAAAAATAGATACACAAGCAGGTACACAGACAAATATATACTTCATTATTATTAAGATGGGGAGTGTGGCAACAGCCACACAAAGTGCTAGAGCAGTAGCTGAGAGCTTACATCTGATCAACACGTTGCAGGAAAAGAGAAAGAGAGGAAGCCAGGGAGGGAGAGAGGGAGTGGGCATCGGGTGGAGAAGAAGAAAGGGAGGCCTGGTATAGGCTTTTGAACCTCAATGCCCACCCCCAGTGACACATCTCCACAAGGTCATATCTCCTAATTTAATCCTTCCTGAATAGTCTACCAACTGGGAACCAAATATTCATATATATAAGCCTATAGGAGCCCTTCTTGTTCAAGCCATCACAAAAAGGGTATCTCCTGAGTCTTTCTTTGTATTTGACAATGTGGGTATTTGTTAAGAGTAGAATGTCCCACAATTTGAAGCTGCTAGTTTCTGCTGTCTTATAAGGCACAAGTATGCAACTTTGGCAGTGGTACTACAGGCACAATTATGCATCACTTTTAAGGACATGTGAGGCTCTATCTATCTGGATAAACATTTCCTTGTAAAATCCTGGGAGTGTGCTATAATTTTTCTATAATTCTAAATTGAATCCCTATGTTAAATACTTATCTACTGGCTTTTCTCTAACAATATCTTTTCTTAACAAACTAAAGGTTGTTGATTATTTTGTTATTGTTGGTACTGATTTTAAGATTTTTTTAGCTCAGACTGGCCTTGAACTTACTAGGCTATTTCATCCTACGGAATTTAAAAAATATTTTCAATCTGCATCCAGCCAGGAATTCTGTCTTAGCCATCCTAGTCCTGAATATTGACATGATATTCTGTCCTGAACTTCCTATGTAGACCAGGCTGGCTTCAAACTCACAGAGATCTGCTTGCCTCTGTCTCCCAAGTGCTGGGACTACAGGTGTGTGCCACCATGTTTGGCACACTGCTGTTTTAATGTCCTTTTAAGTATGGCTATAAAAAGTCCTGTCCTCTCATGCATCTGTTTGTTCTCTTGTCCATTTACTCAGGTCATATTTACTGAGTGTCTACTCTGAACAAGTGTTGTAGGAATGGGATAAAGTGCTTCAATAATGACACAAAAGAACTAATACAGAATGGGGTGGAGAACATGAAACACACAGGTGAGGATTTCTGAATATATGGGAGGAGTACTCTAAACCGCAGGGAAGAGCCTGCTTCTTCAAGAAAGCCAAATAAGCAGGTAAGGCTGTAGCTGGGAACCCAGAGGCGAGAGGGTGGGGCCTCCGAGGCATGGCCAGTTTCAGCTTACATCACAGCGGGCCTTTGTACCCAGGCATGCTACACCTGTGTACTTAATTAACTGTATACCAAAATATTCCGGGGGAAGCGGGGTAGGAAGTCATGTTTATATTGCACATGTGCAAGATTTTGGGGGTCATTATTCCCTCAACAACACAGCATAACAACATTTGTGTAGGACTTGCATTGTATCTGACAGTATAAGCAATCAAAAACAATTTAAAGTTTACAGGAGGGGGCCAGGTGTGGCAACACACATCTAAAACCCTAGTATTTAGGAAGTCAAAGCATGAGCATTTGAGCTCAAGGCCAATTTGAGATATATATCAAGACTCGTCTCAAAAGTCAAAAAAGTAAACATGAGCATATAAGTACATTATTACATGAGCATATATGTACATTATTATGCTGGCACATGCCATTTTATACTAAGTACTGCAGTACTAACGGGAGATTCCTAATGGCCGCTTAATTGGTGGGGAAAGACATCTAAAGAGAGAAAAATACTGATGGCTGTGTGGACATGTGCGTGTGCTCTTTCTGTAACAGGGGTGGCAAGGAAGGTCAGGGTGAAGATGGGTGTTGACAAAGGAGATCAGCAGAAATTCCAGCCTCTCAGGACCCACTGTCACCTCTAGATGTCCTCAGAGAAGGAAAATGCAAGGAAAGAGAGGGGTCCCCTAAGAATGTGTCTTGGGAGAAACACATCCCATCAACTTGTTCCAAATGGAGCCTGCTGGGTGTTCAGAGCAACTGGTCTCTAGAAGCCTGAGGCTTTTCCTATATAAAAGTTAGAAGAAATGAAATACTAAAGACAAAATATTTAAGAATTTTCTCAATAATTATTAATACCCCTGCCAAGTGTTTTAAAAACTAACAATAACTTACAACATGAGCACATTTTGTTTTAAGGAAAAACAGTCCCAGAGAAACATCTGACCTGACATGAATACTACATGATCTTAGCAGTGCCATGTCCTCACATGATCTCAGCAGCCAGGGTTCTGGAGAGAGGAGGTTGTGGAAACAGCAAACACTAAACCCATCACTAAACACCACCACTGTGTCTGTCACTTGGGGGATGAAGATGACAACATGTTCATCACAAGACAGAAGTTCTGCAATCGAACAAAGGGTGAGATTTTTCCTATGGACGCTCTCCATTTATAAAGCACACAATCAATGCTGAACAACTGAACCATGTCCCTGTGTCACCTCTCTAAACGATGAGAGTATAGGCCTCTTTAACCATGGCTTGTTTTGAATATACAAAAAGTAGAGAGTTGTGGTGAGATTACTTCTTAATTTAATTGTAACTGGAATCTGCCCCCCAACCCCAGCATTTGCTACTAATAACACCAACAACTTAGAGTAAACTGACTTTGTTTTCAAGACTCCAGATACATGTATTCAGTTCATAGTTGAAACTTTTTGTTTTCTGATCACCTTTTTTATCCCCGACAAATTCTTTTTAATATTTATTTTTTTAATTGTTTGTGAGTACAGATACCTGCTAAGGTCAAAGGTTGGACCCCTTGGAGTTAGAGTTACAGGCAGGTATGAGCCACCTGATATGGACAGTAGGAACTGAACTCGGGTTCCGTGAAGAGCAGTACATGCTCCTAATCACTGAGCCTTCTTTACAGCCTCCTTGGTAAAGTATTAAAGAGGGCGAGGATGCACAACACTAGTGATAATGTGATGTGACTACAGTGGCAGGTTCGCTAACTGTTCACTGTGTATTTAATAAGTATAAAACATCAGCTTAATGGAATCTTAACCATTTCACTCTTTACCACTATAAACGGGCGTCCAGCTCTAAACTTCTAATAACACTCTCAAGGAATGCAAGAAGGAACATTCTATGCTTGGGATGGCCTGTGTTAAGTCATTCTCTAGTCCTCCTCCAGGGGGCGAGGGTGGCCAGTGTTCCACGGGAAAAGCCACCCTCACACGGGTTTTCCCACAGGGGTTTTCCCCTCCTCCCTTTTCCGCTCAGTACACATCACTCAGACTGATGAGCAAAGTGCGTTAGCTCTTTTATGCAGAGAGAGGCAGAGACACTTAAGGGCTGAGAGTGATGGGGTACACGTCAGTACTCATCTGTACAGCCTTGCAGGCTGGATGGTTCTCCTAAGGCCTGGGTCATGGCCAGGGTTTTGCCACAGATTTCTTTTTAAAGGCGAATCTTCCAGTGTTTGTTTTGGCCAGTGGCTGCTTCCAAGGCTGCTTTCGAACGCCTCCTCTGTGGGGCTTTTGGTCAAGCACAGCTGCACTGCAGGCCTGAGAGGGAAGGCCTCCCTTCCCTTCACGGAGGAGCAGTGGGACTTCATCATATCATGGAAGTGCTTGGTGGCCCGAGGGACTCTGGCAGCAGTTCCCCCCAACCTGGGTTGTTTTTCCTTCTTTAAAAGGGTCAAGAGTCCTCACTGAACATCCACGCTTAGCCCCTACCTCCCACCAAGAGCCTGTTGCAGGCTGGGGGATCTAGTGGTTGCGTGCAGATGACCACACAGCAGGGCAAAGGAAGGGCCTGGAGGTGTGGCGATCAGTCCTGCTGTACTTACACTCACACACAACTTTTGTAGGTTCTGAGTTTCACATTACCTGGAGAGTCTTCTTTAAAAAGGAATACAAAGCTAAAGTCAGGCTTGCTTATGTGTGTGTGTGTGTGTGTGTGTGTGTGTGTGTGTGTGTGTGTATATCTGAAATCAGATGATATGAAAGTCAGGGGATCATTACAAGTTTGAGGATAGTCTGGTCTACAGAGCAGACCCTGTGTCAAAAACAAAACAAAACAAAAAACCCAAACAATGCAATATTTATCAGGTCTCATGAGCTCCAGGAATGAGAATGGTTGACTGTTGCCATAAGAACTGCGACTTAGGAGGTAAACCGCTGGCGTGGGCCCTCCTTTTGGAGAAGGTTGCGAAGGTAGACAAGGTATGTCTATAAACCTTTTGTTCCTCTAAGGCCATTCAGAGTAGATCACAGGCTTTAAAAAAAAAAATCCTATGGCCTCAAGCGTAAGGTAGATACTCGCTAAATGTTTGGTAACCAACCGTTTAAAGTGGTCTGCTGAATGCTGCAGACCCATCTACGGCTTCCCTTTTTGCAACTGCCTAGTCATATTTTATCTCCCAAATAAAGGAAGACCGTTGCTCAAAAGGTGTTGTCAAGACCAGCACAGGCATGGGTTTCTTACTCATCTAGTTATTCATTCACCAGAAGTGCACAGGCATGTGTTACGAAACATAGATCACTAAACTAGCTCAGCCCAAAACAAAGCAGCCCTCACGCTCTATACATGCCCTGCATGTACTAAAGGATAATGGGACTGACTGGAGCTTCCTCTACTTTGGACTGCCCTGGAGGGGGCTGCTGAAGTGAGTGCCTGCCACATGAAAGGGCACCTTCCTGCTTAGCCCTTCTCTGTTCCCGTCCATCCTGTGTGTACCAGCACAGGGTTCCAAGCCCCCCTTCTTCCCAAGGGAAGTCACACTCTCTGCTCAGCTTCCTGTTGGCACCTGTTCTTATACTGAAAGAAAGCAAAATAAACATCTTAACTTAGAGCAGTTATCTAAATATGGCTGTACATATGTATTTTCCTAATCCTTGTAAAAATATATATAATCTGGTAGCAAAATCACTGTCTCATTTTAACAATGAAATGAGATCTAGAAAAGGGAAGGCTGTTTAATTAGGTCAGTGTGGCTGCTTTTTGTATGTACTAGTTTGGTAACTACAAGCTTCTTAATTGCCAAATGTTCTTTCTCAAACAAACTAGACAGCAACTTTACACATAAAAGTGTCTTCATGGTGCTGTTTATCATTTATCACAAGAACAAAGCATTCTTCAAATGCATGTCTATGCAATGGAGCTGATACCGTGACAGGAAAACAATGGCCATCACAAACTCAGGCTCCGGTATGCACGCCTGCCCCAAGCACCGCAAGCTTTCCTTTCCTTTCCACGACACTGGACACCATTATCCCCATGAAAATGACCCGGTCTAGGATACAGGTGGGAGGTTAATCTTTACTAACCAAGCACTGAGTTCTCACACTGTAAAATGACTAATGAACTTCACAACACGGTATTTTAAAAAATAACACTATTTATCTGGGTAACTGTGTGCGGCATATGTTGGCATGTGTATGAAGGTCAAAGGACAATGTTCAGGAATCAATTCTCGCCGGGCGGTAGTGGCTCACGCCTTTAATCCCAGCACGTGGGAGGCAGAGACAGGCAGATTTCTGAGTTCAAGGACAGCCTGGTCTACAGAGTGAGTTCCAGGACAGCCAGGGCTACACAGAAAAACCCTGTCTCGAAAAACCAAAAAAAAAAAAAAAAAAAAAAAAAAAAAAAAAAAAAAAAGGAATCCATTCTCACCTAGGTTACCAGTTTTCAGAGTCAGTGCCTTAATCTACTGAGCTATCAATCCAGCCCAAGATTATTATTTTTTTTTTAAAGCAAATACATATTTTAGGTTACTCTCAAATTCCTGTTTGATTTAAACAATCTGGTAAAGTGGTCTACTTTAAAAATGACTTTGAAAGTTTTCAAAATGTCATACGAGCCACATATAACTCCTCCTAGCCATGTACAAATAATACTTGAAGGCTGAGTGCTGACTACAGAGGGAGGCTGCAGTAAGCTCATCATATGCCATGCTTCCTCTAGTGGGGTGATCATGTTATGCAAGTGAATTATCCCAGGAAGGACGAAGCAATTGAGACTCAGCAGAAGTCACCGTCCAAGTGACTGATGAAGGCACAAGCCTCTGGCCTCTTAGTCCAACATCCTCTTCCCTGCTTCAAAAGATGCCCTGTGGTGGTTTGAAACAGAATGACCACCAAAGACTCATAGATTTGAACACGTTCTCTCCATCTGGTGGCAGTTTGGGAAGAATTACGAAGTGTAGTCTTATTGGAGGAAGTGTTTGAGTGGGGGTGGGCTTTGGGGTTTTGAAAGACAGCATTAAGTTGGCTGTCACTGTTTCCTGCTGGGGGTTGGAAATGTGAGGTCTCAGCTGCTGCTCCAGTCCCCTGACACCTGCTTCCTCTGCTCTGCCATTATGAACTATTATCATTCTTAAACTGTAAACCCGAAATCAACCCTTCTTTCAGGAAGTTGCACTGGTCACCATGTTTTAACACAGCAATAGGAAAGTAACTAAGACATATATAAGCAGCATGTTTTAGTAGGAGGGTGTGAAGTATTTTGTGTCTGTATCCAGGTCTTAAAATGATCATGTGAAAACCTCGATAGGTTTTCAGGCTAAGAGAAGAAGCCAAGCAGTTGAGGACTTCAGTTCTTCTTTCTGAGCTCCTGACTCCCAGAATCACCTGAAGCTCATGTGGGTCTGTGGGAGGGAGTTGGAGAACTATATCCTGTGTCATCTTCATCAACAGCCAGGAAATATAACATGCACACTTAGAATGTTATAATGCCCAAAATGTCTTTAATATATTGTTAGACCATTGTGCTACAAGTAACTCTAATTTTAGCTGACCTGAAAACCTTAGTAACGTGTCACTTACTGAACTGAACTGCTCCCTTCATTGTAGTTGGGTCGAGGTCTAAAACTGTGATCCAAGTACTGAGGAGACTAAGGCAGCAGGGCCCCAAATTCAAGGCTGAACTCTAATGCTTCACCTTAGAATGAGAAACAGCTGCTGGCTCCTAAGAACAATATTTGGTGTGATGAAGCAGACCAATGGAAAGGGAAAAGAGAAAAAGAGACAGGGATGGGGTGCATTAGAACAGAGCATAACAAATACATGAAACACATTAAATAAAAATAGTAAAAGCCACTATTTTGTAAGCTGATGAAACAGGTAGGAAGGACTATTTCTATAGCAAAAAATGGTCTCTTCTCTTCTGTGAAGAGGTGGAACATTCCTCAAGGCTTGATTTTGTGGAACTGATAAGCTCTGTGCAGAGTCCTCATCAAAGCACCCTCATGATGCACAGCAAATCATCTCTCCAATCAAGATAAACTCTGTCAGGGCGCTGAGCATGAGAAATGGTGACTGAGCAGTTTCCACAGAGGCACTAGATTTCATCAAGTATACTTTGATATGAGGGCAATGAAATCTACCCAGGGACATCAGTCAAAAGCTTCCATGTGCTTACTGAGAACAGGGTGTCTGAGACTAATTTTAGAACCCGCCTGCACAAATAAGGTACCTCATGGTGTGTATCCACCTGCACGCATGCATGCACCTGTGAGGACACACAACTCTTTTATCTGGAAAGGTAGAATGGGTGAAGACCCCCTTTTTAGATTTCTGGAGAGGAGTTTTCTGTCCTGGGTTAGAGGTGACTTAATGGAACATGATATTACAGTGGAACATGAAGATGTGACAGATAAGAAATTCCAAAGGAAGGATTGGACCACAGCATGGACATTTCTAAGAAGTCAACCTAACCATTCTAGGAGCTATAACAAGGGTATAAACAGAACAGGTAAGTAGAAATAGATAACACTATTGGAGGAAGATTTCTTGAAAATGTTCTGACTTCTACAACCCCAAGGTGGTGGGCACAATAGGGTTATTAGTCTTTTGAGATGAGTTCATAGAGGCTATCTTTTTTTTTTAAATTAGATATTGTCTTTATTTACATGTCATGTGATTTCTCCTTTCCCAGTTTCTCCTCCAAATAGAAAACAAAACAAAACAAAACCTCAAACCAAAAAAAAAAACAAGAACAAGCCCCTATTGCCTCTCTCCTCCCCCTGCATGTTACCCCACCCTCTCCCACTTATTGGCCCTGGCATTCCCCAACACTGGGGCACAGAACCTTCACAGGGCCAAAGGCCTCTCCTCCCATTGATGCTCGACTTTGCAATCCTCTACTATACACCTGCTGCCAGAGCAATCAGTCCCACAATGTGTATTCCTTGGTTGGTGGTTAGGTCCCTGGGAGCTCTGAGGGTACTAGTTAGTTCATATTGTTGTTCGTCCTAAGGGGCTGCAAACCCTTCAGCTCCTTTGGTCCTTTCTCTAAGCATAGAGGCTATCTTTAAAGGCAGCTTCTGCCCAAACCTCTGGACAATGGTGTAACATCTACCCAAGGGAACCAAAATGTGAGAGAGATTGTTCTAAATCTCAAGAGTAAATGGCTATTCCCTCCACAACACAAATAAGGGAACACATGCATCTTGAGCTCTAGAAGGCAGCCTGAGTGTCCCTTACAACAGATGAGAGAGAGGACTGGAAACCAGAGGCTGTGTCCAGAAACCAGTACTACAGGATCATGGAAGGTACAGAGAGGTAAAGTGGGGAGTCCTGGACAAAGTTGCACAAGAATTCAATAACAAGGCCAATTTTCTCCGTCAGCCTGTTGTAGTATGACTGTTTCTCCCTCCAGAAATAACATGTTCAGCTCATGCATGCCATCTTAAAGTAGACCATTCTTGGTCAAGTACCAAGAACCATTAATCAGCAAAACAAAACAGCAGTAGCTAGGCCTAAGGTAATAGTAATGCAGCTACTGACTGTTCTCCAGTAGAGAGAGAAAGGGACAGTCACAAGATCAACTTTCTATTCCCCACATTCCCAGCGTCAAAGGCTCTTGAGAGATGCTGGAGTATACAGGAAATGGAAGGATATCTGAAAGAGGACCTCCATGAGCCGGTTATTCATAATGAAGTGGGCATTTTCAGTGCTGCAGCTGTTTGGGCTCACTTGCTGCTAAGACTGTTCTGCTCTATGTTACCTTTATTATGTAAAAGGGTTTTGGATGGGCCTTGCCGCAGAGACAGTGTTCTTTTAAACAGCTTTGACATTATTTTGAGGATGGAAGATGGCTCTGTATTTGAGTGGTCACAAGAGCAGAACCATGTGGCCAGAGGGGGTGCCACCCTATAAACTTAATCAGAGTAAATGGAGACTATAGGGAGCCATGGGCATACTAAACTCCTATCAAAACGAAACAAAACAGAAAAACAAAACAAAAACCAGGTCCAAATACTTACAGAGCAGACCAAAGGAAGACTAGAACCCCCTTACCTGGACATTACCTAGTAGTGTTCCTAGCAATAGCCTCAGTGACCTGTCATCTGACTGTCTGATGACCATCAAGGACCAACAGGCAGAGGACTTGAGACTGTCCTTTCAGCTTGACTTGGGCCTCCCTTTTGCCAACAACCTTCTTCCACTGACACCGGCTCATCCTCCTGCAAGGCTGTCTGGCCTTGGTCCTTGACGACTATGGTGACACTCATATCTGCTGCTGCTTCAGCTTCTTTGAAGCTTGGTTTGGTTTGGTTATCTTACCAAGAGAGACTTGTGTATACCTGTCAGTTTCCCAGCTCTGGTTTCTGAAGCTCCTTAAACTTTCTGTCTCTTTAATCTTATGAAGTCACTCTATAACCTACATATATGAATGAACAAAGAGATAGTCACTATTTGATACATAGTATGTGATCTGAGACTAATATTAGTAATTAAGATTTGAATAAAAGAATCAGAGTTTGCCTCATTGAAAACTACCATACCCTATATATTTATTGTTATTCAAGAAACTGTGACACTGTGGAAAGACACAAATGGGTTAGTTGTCTGTTGCCGACACAGGGCATTCAGGATAATCATGGTCCTGAAGGCAGCACTGCCCCCCTGCTCTGTAAATAAGCTTAAAAAAAATACTAATTTGCTGAGCTAAATTTTGGTTTATGTTGCTGTCCTATCTGGGTGAACTTCCCCGAAAAGCCAACACATCACAGTCCTTTGTGTTCTCCTAAGTGTGGTACACAGAGAGACACAAAGGTAAGCAGCTGGACGAGGAGGTGGCCTTCCCTAGAGAGTACTGCAAATTTTTAACTGAGCGTGTGTGTGTGTGTGTGTGTGTGTGTGTTGGGGTGGAGTATGATCCTTGCTTAGTCCCTTAAACAATTCCATAAGATTGGTATTTATCCAATCTGACAGATAAGGAAACTGGCTCAGAGACAGGTAGCGCAGGCCAGGATCACACAGTTATCTACCCAATCTTGTTGGAGTGGGTGTGGCTTTGCTGTGGGAAGTGTATCTCAATTACTTCCTACTGCCTGTGGACTGTGATGCAGAATTCTCAGCTCCTTTCTACAGCACCATGTCTGCCTGCATGCCACCATGCTTCCAACCATAACAATAATGGACTGAACTGTAAGCCAGACCCACTTAAATGTTTTCCTTTATTAGAGTTGCCATGGTCATGGTATTTCCTAACTGCAATTAAACCCTAACTAAGACAGTGTGGATCTGGAATAGACTTCAAAACCAATGAACCACATGATTTTAGCAGTGTCTTCCAATGTTGGGGGCTTTGATCCTACCACCTGTGCATGGAAAGGTGAAGATGGGGCCTACAAGAACACACAGATGTAAGAAGAACAAAAGAGATTTGTCTTGGGCTTCCAGAATGGCAGCTCAAAGGTGCTGGTGCCAGCAGGATATACTGGGACAGATTTGAGGTTCGTGGAGTTAGTCATGTAAAAATATGTACTTCAGATAATGCACATAAAGTATTTAGTAGAACCTGGCATTAGGTAAATGGCAGCTATGACTGTCAAAACCTTATATATAAAGCTGGAAAGCTGAATATATAATTTAAGGCAAAATGCTCAGCCACTGACATCACTGTCTGTTCCATAAGCAGCCATGTTTATAATGGACACTAAACTTCGATAGGTGAGCCAAGAACAGAGGCTAATGCCAGAAACTAAACTAGCCAAATTGAAAACAGCCACAGTTAAGTCAAAACAATGGTTTATCAGCGGGGTCCAGTGACAGAGTTATGGAACACTGTCTCTCATGCACACGGTTTTGTAAATCATTAAGGAGTCTGCAGATCCACTGAAGCTCAACCACTGCCTCTAGGTACCAACTACTCTATGGCTCCTTGGGATGCAACATGAAGTCCTCAACCCAGGAGCTTCCCACCAAACCCAAAGTAAGGCCGCTCACTCTCATTCCTGGCAAATGGTCACTGTTCATAGCCTGGATCATAACATATCAAGGCTACATCTAATTTTCAACCTTTCAAGTTTAACTGACTCCAAATTACAAAATTTCTAAATCAGACCACTGTGGTACTTAGAGATTCTATCTGCCTGGCATATTTTTCCCCATCCTTCCTGTTGTGGAAACTCCTCCCCCACCCCCATAAGAAAACCACAACATTTGGTATTGGTGGACTTGCTTCTGTCATGGGACATATGAGCAGCATGGTCAAAGAGATACTGCTTGCCGTCTACTGCCCACTTGTAATCATGCTGAATCCAACAGGCTATCCAAACCAGGCCAGTGAAAACACGTCCTTGGTACTACTCTTAGAATTATCTCGTTAAGATATAAGCTGCAAGAGTGTCAGCTGATGCTAATGATTAGAAATGCCACTGGGGTATGGCTATGGAGTGTGGTGCATACATGAGGATGACACTGACGGACTTACGGTGGCAGGAGAACAGGACAGAGAATATAAATGGCTGGATGAAGGTCTCTGAGCCCTCAACACAACTGTGCAGGACAAACATGCCAGAATAACTCTAACTAATAAATAGATAACTTATTTAAGGGAAGACAACATAGTCCCAAAGGAAATTTCCTTCCATGAATAGTCCAGTCCCCATAGAATTCTGGAAGCCTTTTTAGTGACAATCTTGACTGAATTAAAATCGCTTCTCTGAATGAAATTCTCATAGTAAGTCTAATTGTCAATGGTTGATAACTTTAACATCAGATTGTTGTCAGGGACAGGTAGATCTAGGTATTTTGAATAATATAAAAGAAAATACACACACACACACACACACACACACACACACATAATAGAAATGGTACCTATGAGAGTAGTGTGTGATGTGATACCTGTAGTCTTGGCACTTGGGTGGCTAAAGCAGAAGGATTTTTAATTTCAGGTCAGCCAGGAATAAACAATGAGACTGACATTATCTCAAGAAAAATATTGCTCTGTAAATGGATGGGGAATGTTCCAGGAAATCTGCATGTCATCAGACAGCTCAGTGCCTGGCAGACAGCATCCCCTAATTATTACCACTGATACTGTTTTATTAAATCTCCCACTTCTATCATTTCCTCTCAACTTCCCACTGTCTGTTCCTCTCCCACTACTATGTAGGAAACTTCCCTCTTCAAACTAATGAGTAGTCAGAGATCCACATTAATTAATGTCTTTCAGTTCAACCTTATGGTCTATACAGCATTTTCACACACAACTTTTTTTTTCTTCGTTTCTGGAAAGCTTTGAGTTAAGTATCATCCCTCTTTCCAGACAAGAAAACTGCAGCTCAGAAAGGTAGCTTTTTAAAGGAAACTCCTAGAGATGTGCTTAAACACAAGCTTTACATGTGCTCCTTGTTCTTGGATTGCCAAGTCGTGAAGTGGCGATCCAAGTAGGTCTTGCCCAAGCCTGATGAATGAAAGCAAAAGGCCTATTCTGCAGGCCCTCCTGTGACTCTGATGAGCTGGGGTGAAGGGTGGTGTGAATGAGGGTAGGGCTGGGCTGCTTTCTGCTTAACCAAGTATCTGTTACACTTTCTGCCTGAGTTGTGGGGCCACAAGGAGGGCATATGCAAATTTATGCTTTCAAAGAGTTAACAAAGCCTCCTCAAAAGGGTAGAGTAGGCAAGGTGAAAAAAGTGGACATGCTTGGCTTCTTAAGGAGGCTGGAGCAGGTGAAATCACAGATGGCTAAAATGACTGAGCCTTAAAGCCAAACCCCAAAACAAGAGAAGGGGGAAGCAGAATGAAATAAGATGCCTTACATGATGGTGAACAGATTAATCTGACCCTCCCCTTCAACAACAACAACAACAACAACAACAACAACAACAACAACAACAACAACAAGAAGCCTAGGTATGAGGGAAATGGCTCAGGAGGTAAACGCTAGCTATGCAAGCTTGATGACCCATATTTAATCCTCAGTCTCCATGCAAAATACCAGCGTGGGAGCATGTGCTTATAATCCCAACATTGGTGATGCAGACACTCAGACCTCTGGGCTTGCTGGCCAGTGAGGACAGCCTAACTGGCCATCTACAGGTCTGGGGAAAAACAAACAAACAAACAAACAAACAAAAGCACAAGACAAGGTCAGTGGCTCCTGAGGAATGACACCCATGGTTTACCTCTGGCTTGGACATAAATACCACACCCAAAGAATAAAGAGAAAAAGAAAAAGTGAGCAAGAGAGAATGGTGCACGCAGGTAGTAAGGGTAGAGAAACCGAAGAGATGCCTGGGCTGGTGTGAGATGGTTTCTGAGCAGAGCAGGGGACATCTGAAGGACAGTTAATGTGGCACCAAGAGAAGACTCTATCCATGGGGCAGGCATTATAAACCGTTCAGCCAACAGCCACATGACCAACAAAACAAAGCCTCATTTACCTGGACATTATTCATGAATAGTCTCAGCTCAAACCAGAAGAATCACATAACTGAGCTGAGCTCCCCCACCCCCACCCCACCCCACCCCACCCAGAATTTGAAGATAAACAACTGCTATTTGAGGAATAAATCTGGGATGGCTTATTACTGAGCAAAAGCTAACACCAAGTCAGTCTACAGCTGCAAGAGTAGGAAGTGATACAATATTAATCCTCACATGCTTTTCACTTGAAAAAAAAAAA